>JAZBGY010000995.1:0-32480 GCA_037414755.1 Lydus trimaculatus | reverse complement strand
TAGCGGATTTGGTCCGGAGCGGACCAGATCCTTTAAAAAGTCCGCTCGTGTGTGCCCACCTAATGTGTTCGATCAAGATTTAGAAAGAGCTCTTACGGACCTACAATTTGATACAAATTTTAAGCTTTAACTCAATAGTGGTCAAAATTGGTAGCGGAAATGTGATTTTCCCGCCGTCGGATTAGGGTTGCTTAGGCTAGTGACAATTGTCACCATAAGTACTATATTTTCTGAAAGTTTCATCATAGACAACTATAGACCCCCCCCCCCTTCCATAAATAAACTATTCCAAAGCTCATCTGGTTAGGGATTCAGAGGGCGCTATTAAAAAATATATGACGGGTTTGAAACCAAGATAAAAGATCAAAATAAGCGGAAAATTTAAATTTCAGAAATATGATCCATTTTTGGTCTAATTGGAATATCATTTTTATGAATTTTAGAAAGGGCATAATATAATTTCGGAATAATAGGATTAGAAGGTATAATGAATTTATAGAATTAAATTTATAGAAATCAAAAAAATATTGAATTATTTTGAATACATTTGTTATAATTTATTAAATTTAATTATTATCCCATATATATTGGTGCAATGGATTGGTTTTCTTCAAAAATTAATTTCTTTTGTAATATAATTGACGAAAACATCTTTATCGTTTTATCGACGATAATTAAATAACCATAAAATAATTGACCAACATCTCTTTATCGTTTTATCGACAATGATTAAATAACCATATAGGTAAACACAACTAATTACTAATTTATCGGTGAAGTAAATAGTAAACAATATAGTGAACTTATAAACAATTGCAAAAATTAAAGTTCCTAGTAGAAACGTTGTTTTTTGTTATTTAACATGAGAAAATGGGCGAAAAATACATTATCGTAACAATTGGTTTCTACAGATTTTTGAAGGAATCACTCTCATTAAACAAAAGAAATGGAATTATGATGGGTCCAATTATTGTGATTATGGGGGTAAAACTATCCAGTTACTGGTGTCATTGGATCCAGATTTCATCCCATAATATCCCGTTTTGCTAATTGAAAAGCTAAATAGCTACTGCCCTTTATTCTGTAAACAAAGTTATGTATATTCATAATGGGACTTGGAGCCAACAAAAAAATTTCCGCCTTGGTCCGGTAGTGTCTTATTCCGACGCCGCTAGATAAGGAGAATTAAAACATAAAACATTTCAGAGAATTGTTTGAATTACAACGTTACAGTAAACCAATCAAAACGTGCGAATAAAAAGTGTGTTAAAAAACCAGTGATATGGAGGTAGGGAGAATAACGTTTCAACCTGCGCCAACAAGCTAAAATTGAAGGCCGCCATTTTGCCGGTTATTAATGAATAATTGTATTGGGATTTGCAGCCCAACCATACGCACCCTGGTGGTGGTTTTGAGAAGCAGTTCAAAGTACATACATATACTTTGATACAGTAACCGGCAAAATGGCTGCCCCCATGCCGTTCCATCAATATTGGGTGCGCAGTGGTCGAAGCGTATTCTCCCTACCTCCATATCTCTGTTTAAAACGCGACGCGTGAACGTCTCTCCCTGTAGTCATAGCGCAATATAAAAAGATGAATTTTCATCGTCCAAATCAGAATGGAAAAGTTCACTTTCCTATAATCAAAATCATCATGAAATCTATTTTAGTATTGGCAACTATTGTGGTAGCAGCTTCAGCTCTACCTAACGCACAGATGGTCCAACAGGAATTCGAAATCTTCAAGGTATTTTCTTATTTTATCTTCTAATATTTCACTGAAAAGTAAAGTAATTATTTGTTAAATTTTATTTCGAAATAGTCTGAAAATGCTAAAGTATACGACAATCATATTGAAGAAGTTAAACGTATGGCGATTTTCTACGAAAACTTGATCGAAATTGAAAAACACAACAAATTATACGAACAAGGCTTAGTTACATACAAATTAGGTGTTACACCATTTGCTGATATGACAGCCGAAGAATTCTTGGCTTACGCCAACTGTTCAAGACCTAAAGTTAGAGCCAATAGTAAAAAAGTTGTTGTTTCAACCAACAACCTCCAAGAATCACTCGACTGGCGACAACGTGGTGTTGTTACTCATGTTAAACATCAAGGCCGATGTGGATCATGTTGGAGTTTCAGTGCTGTAAGTTTTCTCATCCAGCACACCATGAATTTATTATTATTATTATTATTATTATTATTATTATTTTCCTATCCCACATATAGACCGGTGCCATGGAAGGTCAATACGCTTTGAAACATGGCAAATTAGTATCATTAAGTGAACAACAATTGGTCGATTGTTCAGGAGATTATGGTAACGGAGGTTGCAATGGTGGATGGCAGATCGGTTCTTTCAAATACGTTAAAGATCACGGCATTGCATCAGAAGCCAGTTACCCATACGAAGCTGTAACAGGTAATTGTCGCTTCAATGGAGAATCAGTTCTAAAAGTTGCAGATTACATAGAATTCCAAGAAGGTACAAGCAACCTTCAAGCTGCATGTTCCCATTATGGTCCAATAGCTGTTTCTTTTCATGCTACAAAGAATTTTCGTTTATATAAAGGTGGTATTTTTCATGACGATTTATGTAATTCATACACATGGACCCATGCTGTCTTATTGGTTGGTTATGGTAGCAACTATTGGTTAGTGAAAAACGAATGGGGTAGCAAGTGGGGTGAAGGTGGCTATTTTAGAATTTCCAAGAATGGTACTGCCTGTGGTCTCACAACAGATGCTTCTGTTCCAATCATTGCTCATTAACAATCGATAATTTTATTTTGGACATGTTCTATTTATTAGTTTTAAGAACAAATAAATAAATCTATTTTCAACATAATTGTTATTGTTTCTTTCAAAAAGTAACCTCTCTTGAAATTCAAAAAAAAAGAGAAGAATGACTTAATTTTTGACTACAAACAACTATACCGTGGTAAACTTAACTATTATATATTAACATTATTAGCATTCGGTGTCCATGGGTTATAGCCCCTCGCATAGTACTTTAAACTGCTTCTCAAAACCACCACCAGGGTGCGTATAGCTGGGCTGCAAATCGAGTGGGGGATATTTCTTATACAAAACAAATGTGTGGACGCGTGGTATTATAAGAGAAAGCATGAGTACGAGCGAGAAGCGAGCTAATGCGCATGTGTTAATTTCAGCGAGACGGCACCTATAACGTGTCCGTCCAATAATGATCTTTTTCATTGCGATGTTTTGTTTTATGAAATATCGTTATTCTTGTAAATAAATGTTAGAGGCTCTAACATTTCTAACACCAAAAACCTACTTGTTTGGAGGGGGTTTATTATTCTCAACAACCAATCAAAAATAAGCCACACTAATGTCTTTACTCTTATACTATGTAGGACTCTATACTTCGCCACTCAAGGTCCTATAAACTTATGGATTTATTTTATTTGAAACAAATGAAACAAAATTGCTTAAACCTGAAAAAACTTTATTACAATGAAAAAATATACACATTTCAGTCTCTTAAAATACTGGACAAAATGTTTAGTTGGTTTTTTTTTTTTTAATTCAGTTTATAATGAACCTCGTTGAATTTCATTTAAAATATACCTACACTAAAGGATTTATTTCTCAATTTGACAACACTGCTATAGTTGGATGCTTCAAGAGAGAAATAGAACTATATATTTTGATAAACAAAGAGAAACTCAGCTTTCTGCACCATCTAGCGTTTGGACCATCGTTACAATTTTTGTGACCTATCTATTTTTAATCAATGCACTCTTTCTATCTTCAATTTATAGCATAGCCAACTTCATGTTGTTTATGTAATGGTGTGTTGTTTATAATATTTCTTTAGAGAGATTATTATTTTTTTCAAAATTTCCATAAGGTAATTTGAATTTTATACAAAATTATATACTTTGATAATTCTTATCATCATATATTTGATGATAAGCTCATCAATAAATAATGAAGATTTGATTATTCTGCGCAACTGTCATCTGTTATCACTAATAACAAACTTCACACATGTGTTGCTTTTATTATTACATACATATGTGTGTGTGTGTGTGTGTATAAATATCTCCTGTTATCGCACTTATTTATGGAAAATATGTCTTTATCTATCTATCTGTATCATATACGTTATTTTTTGTATAAATGTTTCATATTTAACGGATGACCTGTGTGTGTTTAATCAGTCCTTGATCTCTACATTTTGTTAAAGTGTTTATGTGTGTGTGTGTGTGTGTGTATCTCTGATAACAGTAAAAAACGTTGTCTCGTGTTGTTGAAATTTTAAAAACGTTTTTTTTATTGTTTTGTAGGTTTTCTTTATATTCTGATCTTACATTTAAGAATAATGCAAACAGTACAATTAGAAACAACAACAACATCAACAACATCATCATCATCATCAATACAAGTGAAACGTGAACGTGAATCAATACATTCTGGACAATTTATGGTATCACATTTTGAAGCTGAAGAACAAGATGATGAAGATGAAGTTGCTGTACCAATACCAGAAGAACCAGATAATACAAATATATTACCAGTTAAAGATATATTGATGGAATCATCTGTTATTATTGGTAATATTATTTGTAATCAAAGGAATTTAAATAATCAACAACAATTATCAATTGATACAAGTTTAGCAAAATTATTCCAATGCATGTCATTGGCATACAGGTTTGTTTTTTGTTTTATTTGTTTTCAATGCCCTCTATCTATTGTCTGTCTATTTGTTACACATTCGATAAATAAGAAATTGCCAAAAAAGATAACATTTAAAGAGGTTCGAGCGAAACTATTTAGTCAAAGTATAGTGTTTTAATTTTTTCTGTATTCCTTATTCTTAAAATTGTAACGAAAATTCTTTATTTTGATTTATAATGAAATAACCAGCTTAAAAATTGATAATTGATATTTATCTATTAAAAAAAGTAATGAAAAAAGATGTGGCAACACCGCTGTTGTGTTTGTATATGAAGGAGTATTATATTTCTCTTTCTAACTATTTCTCTATCTTCTTTCTACCCTCTCAATTGTCGGTGCGACATTGCCAAACCTTCGGTAATGTGTTTTGCTGTCATTACTCACAATTATAAAACGAAAATTTAATTTCAATTATTTAAATAGTTTCATCGGTAACCGCATGTTTTAATGGTGTAATAATGTTCGCTAGATATTCAAGTTTTTTATTGTCGGTTTTTAATTCTTCAAAGTTGGGCGGTTAATGGCGAAAAAATTAGAAAAAGGCACAGTGAGCACTTTGCTCCCATAAGAGCTTTGGAAAATGTCATCTTTAGAGGCATGTTTCTAAGAAACTAGACGGTGAATCGATTTTTCCTATAGATTCGCTCGAACTTCCTTAAATTTATATGTGAAACAATAATAAATATTTACTTCTTATTTTAAATAATTCAGAAAAGTCGTAGACAAATAGTTTTCATTAAGAGCAACTAATTGAGAGATAATGTTAACTGATAAGAGCTGGGAGACGACATAGATGTAAATTTATTTCTATATAATTATGTAGACAATCTATTATATTGTGAGAAAGACAGAGATAGAGGGAGAGAGAGAGAAATCGATAATAATGTTATTTATTTTAAAAAATTTAGGCAAAAATTAACATCACCAAAATGGAATCGATTCCGTGGCATCAGATTAAGATGGAAAGATAAAATACGTTTAAATAACGTTATTTGGAGATGTTGGCATATGCAATGTATGTTTGTTTTTTTCTAATTATTTAATTATTTAAATTATTTATTGATTGTTGTAGTTATAAAGAAGAAGAATACATTGATTTGTCAATTTGCATCACCTCTAGATGTAGATACGCACAATAAACCAGAGGTATTTTTTAATTATAAACAGTATTGGTTTCTCTAATATGGACATTGGAAAAATTACCATCACCACCTCTACTGTTATGGCTTCATTGGTTGATCATTTTTGTATTTTTTCCCATGTTCTCATTAGAGAAGCCAACATTGTTTCTTAACAATATAAGTAAAATCTTGATGTTTTTTTTTTTCAATTTTAAGGCGATTGTATTAGAAGGCAAATATTGGAAAAGGAAATTAGCTGCAGTTACAGCTGAATATAAGAAATGGCGTATGTTTTACAGGAATCATTCTTTAGGTCATTCAATCAAAGACGATGTAGAAATGGTAAATTTTTCTGTGTATTTGAATTATTATTATTATTATTGAATTAATAATAAATTTTTTTGTTTTATAGTTAAACGATACAGATTTTTTAAATTCATGGAATTCACAAAGTAACGAAAATGTACATATGATGGTTGATGAAGATTATATGGGTTTAATGAGTGACACATTATTTTCAACAATAACAAATCAACCATTTGTATTTCCTGATTCACGTGAAATAGCTAAAGCAGGTCTTGCTGATTTTATACAACCAAGTTTAGGACCATTACAACCAAATCTAGATGATTATATGGATACATTTGAACCATTACAAGGTTAATTTAATTAATTTTGTGAAATAATAAGAAATACAATTTTGTTGTTGTTGTAGAATTTGTTGCTGGTAAACTACCAACAGTACCTGAAGAACAAACACAATCAGCATGGAATTATTCAGATTTAGATCTTATTGGAAATAATACAAGTTTACAATTGAATACAATACAAACATCACAATCACAAGCACCACCAACACCACCACCACCACAACCACCACCATCATCATCTATTGAATATCAACAATCAACAACAACAGTACAAACAGATACAAATCAATTATATTCGAATCGTATAACACAACAACAAGATTATGGACAAAATCAACAACAAACTACATCAACACCACCACCACCACCATTACCACCACCACCACCATCTTATCATTCTGTTGTTCAAACGAAATCTCAAATAAAATCGAAACATCTTTATAATAAACCAGTTTACACAACAAATTATACAAATCAAACTAATAATAGTTTATGTGTTAATGAACAACAAATACAACAATGTAAGTTGTTGGTGTAAGTTTTTTTAATTAAAATTATAAACTTTTTTATTATCGATTTAGTAGCATTTCAAAGTCAACCGATACCACCACCACCACCACCATCTCAACAAATATTAACACAACCACCATCACCAACTACAACAACATCAGCAGCATCAACAACAGTTGATTTACAACAATTTAAAATAAATGTTGTAGATCCATTACAAACAAGTGGTGGTTATAAATTCACGAATACAACAATACAAAATATGAAATTCACATCACAGGTACCACCACCACCCTATATGTCGCAACCTATACATTCTGTATATCCCCAATATGATACTATGCATAGTCTTTTAGTAAGTCTATCTTTCTTTTTCTAATTTCTTCTTTATTATTTAATTTTTATCTATTAACATTATGTTGTTTGTGTTGTTTTCTTAATTATTATTATTATTATTAATTGTAATTTTTTTCTACTTTTATATGTGTAATAATAATAATAATAGAAAGATGATAAAATTGAGGCGGCGACATCATCACGTGAACAACGTGTTTGTAGTGGTGTTAAAACAAAACCAAGATCACGTTCAAATACACGTGAAGTACAAAAACGACCACCATTAATATCAGCTGTAAGTGATCCAGCATTATTATCACAAAAGAATAGTCTACTTTTAACGCAATTATTAGCAAACAGTATGTATTATTATTATTATTATTATTATTTATATTTATTGTATTATTAATAATTTTTTTTTAATATAATAGATGGTGATAATTCATTATTTAATCGTAATCATCAAACAACAACGTCACATGAACAACAATTATCAAATCAAATACAAATTAAAGAAGAAAATAGTAATTCATTACCAATTTTACCACAACAATCAACAAGTGCAGCAACATTAATTATAACAACACCTTGTGGTGTAAATACTGTACAATCATCTGTAAATAATAATAATAATAATAATGATCCGGTAATTATTATTGTATTAATATTATTGTATAAAAAAATGTTGATTTGATCGTTTTTTTTTTTTGAAGTTATCATTTAGTAGTTCAAATAGTCCAATATTGGATACATCACAGAATATTAATTCACCAACATCATCACAAGGTTCTTTAGGTTCACCAGGACGTAGTTGTAATAATAATGATAATATAATAAATAGAGATCAAAGACGTGTTGGTCATATACATGCTGAACAAAAACGACGTTATAATATTAAAAATGGTTTTGATATGATACATTCATTAATACCACATTTAAATCAAAATCCTAATGCCAAGGTATACGTTTTATTATTATTATTATTATTTTTATTTTTGATAATAATATTTTATAGTTGAGTAAAGCAACAATGCTACAAAAAGGAGCTGAATATATCCGACAATTAAGATCTGAACGTAATCAATTGAATGAAGAAATGGAATGTTTACGACAACAAATTGAAACGTTGAATACATCAATTAGGTGGGTTTTGTTGTTATCTATCTCTTTCACACTAAATTTTTTCCATTAATTTATAGTAATTGTCAATCAATGCTGCCAGCAACTGGGGCTCCAGTTTCACGTAAACGTGACAGTAAAATGAAAGAAATGTTTGATGATTATGTTAGAAAACGCACAATGGAAGATTGGAAATATTATATTGTAATTAATTTAATTTAATTTTTATTAATATTCTTGTAAAACAAAAACAAATATGTTACAGTTCAGTTTATTATTTCGACCATTATTGGAATCATTCAATACATTTGTATCAACTTCTAGTTTAGAAGATTTATATCGGTCAACAATGTTGTGGATTGAACAACATTGTACACTTGGTGATCTCCGACGAGGTATCATTTTTGATTAATTTGTGTGTGTGTGTGTGTGTTTGTATTTATTTAAATTTGTTTTAGTTGTTCTTAATTCTCTAAAGTACCTGAGCACAAAAACAGAAATTTTAACAGAACCAGAAAGATTACCGGAAGAAGCCCGTCAATTAGTTATGAACACTAGTACTACTAATTAGTAATAACAACAAAAAAAAAAACAAAAACGTAAAGATTATATATATTTTCATAGGAATATCTCTGTTAATTGATAAAAGTGTGATAATGTAGTAAAACTATATTTTAGGAAGAAAAAATTTGTTTATCAATATGAACAAATATTTAATTTTCTGTTTCTTATTGGTGTTTTCTTTATTTTATATTAATTTTGAGTATTTTTTACATATTTTACTATTAACAAACAAACTTTGAAAACTAAAAGGAAACAAATAAACAACCTACTGCCTTAATATTGTAAATAGTTGAAAATCTGTAAATATTTTCTATATCAAGGTTTTTATAATCTATAACCCCCTATGAATTGTTTTCATTTATTTTAATGGGTTAAACAAATATTTTATGTATATTATTATTACAATATTTTGTTTGTTTATTAAAATTTTAATTTAAATCCCAATTCCATGGTATACAAACAACACCATCTGATAACACTGAATAATATGTTGATACATTCAAATGAATATGTTTTAAATACAATTCGAATTCATGATGTTTCTCTAATAATCGATTACAACATTTTATCATTAAATCTGGTGTAACATTATCATCTTTACGTAATGCAGCTAATTTCAATGTATTTATACATAAATTATGTAATGTCTGTTCTATATGTTTATCTCTTTAAAAAAAAAAAATTAATTTGTTATAATTTAAATTGGATCAAAAAACAAAAATTACTTCTTATAAGCATCCATTTTCTCTTTTGCTTCATTCAAATGTTTCGTTATAAAATTGACTAGAAGGAAACCAGGTAATGATGATGGAACAATAAATTGACCAGTTGGTGATACCATCAAAGGACCAGCTTCACTAAATTATGGTAATTATTATTATTATTATTATTATTACGTTGATTTAATTACGTACGTTTCAACAACAATCTCATAATCTGCTAGACTTTGTGGCCATTCTTTTGGATATCCATATCTACCTTGATAATCACTCAATGATGTTGTAATTTGTTGTAGATTTCTCTCATATTCACCAGCAAGTATTTTTGGCATAAATTTTCTATATTATGTGATTATTAAAAGAATTTCTAGGGAAATTTTCAAATTTCTCGTGTACATACCTTCTACCAACTTTAATACCACGTAAAACTTGTGATACAGATTTTTCAAAACCTGGTATACGTAATAGAATAGCATCGTATTTATTGACATTTTTTAAAAGCTAAAACCAACAAAATCATAATAAAAATTGTATGAAAATAGAAACAACAAACATCAAGCCAATTATGACGGACTTCACCACTATTCAACATAATATGTCCATCTAAACTGATTCCTGTGAATGGTGCAAAAACAATAGTACGTCCAGCTAATGCAGACATTACATTTTGATGTTGTTCAGCCAATGACATAAAACTTAATAAACAACCACGAAAATGTGTAACATTCCATCCACAATCCCATCGAACATCATTCAAATTCAATTTATTACAAATTTGTTGACGTAATTTCATTAAATCATCCAATACCGGTTTATTGGCTTTTGATTTTTCTTTAGCTTGTTTATAATTCTTTTCTAACCATTGTTTTAAACGTATTTCATCTTTTGTTTCACGTATTTTACGTTTAATTTGTATTGCTTGAAAGATTATATCATTCTCATCGACTTTTTTATTAATATTAATCCAATAATATTTGTTAAATTTATTATTATTATTTGTTTCAACATTTTTTGGTATTTTATCAACATAATCAGTAGATAATTTACAACTTTTCAATATTGTCAAAACTATATCACGTATATTACGTTCTTTTATATTAATTTTTATAGAATGAAATCCATTTACATTATTATAACTTTTATTTCTTATATAGAAATGTAATGTAGCTGGTTGTATTGATTTATTAGCTTGTAATCTTTCAATAATTGCACTTAATTGTTTCAATGAATCTTCATTTGTACTCTACAAAACAATAATAATAAAATTGTAATCATTTAATAGTATCCAAAAGAGTGCTAGGACGATAAAGACGACTTTTTTTGATAGGTATATCTATAAATTAGGTCTCTCCTAGGTGAGGAAAATTTGTAATTATTTAAAAATAAAAATTACAATCATAATTCGCGCCTAAAATTGATAACATGCGCCATCTATCGATCACTTTTAGAAATACTAACACGTTTACCAACATTGCCTATAATAATGGTATTTGCAACGTTGCCGTCTTCATTAATTGTAATTTTTTGATCGTTAAATCATTATAAGATTTTTTTTCAAAAAAAGGTCGTTATTCTAGATTCCTACTATCATAATAAGTGTAATTGTTTATATTTACACGTTGTATTGGATATTTGCCAAATAAATCTGGATGTACTTCAAAATAAAATGGTCTTAATGCTGTTGAAACTTCTGTTGTTGTTAAACTTCTCAACCAAACATTGTTGCGTAGAAAATGATTAAAACTGTTTGAAAAATATAATGATGATTTATTAATGATTTAATTTAATTTTCAACTAACTTACTGATATTTTAAATTAAACATTATCGATGATAATTTTCATAATTGCGGAAAATTGAAAACAATCCAATCTTTTTGTATATTTTTGTTTGTTAATTGCTCAAGGTCGGTCATTGAAAACTTATCCATATAGACCGACACTTGAGAACCACTGTTCTAGACAATCGAATGAGCAGTGCGTTGTTTGTGTAATAACGAAACATACCCATGCTGATCCAACCAATCAAATGCATGAATTTCAAATAATTTCTAACAAGCGTGGAACATTCTAGAAAAAAAAACTCCAATTGTTTACCAATCAAATAACAACAAATTTACTAAATACATTCATCAACAAAACAATTATAAATTAGAAATATTTGCCTCGACTAAAGATATAAACTGTTAATTTATCTAAAATTAACATTATTTTGATTAAATTTGATTATTAAGATTGTATTTTTATGCTGTATAATTACCATCAATATTGTGCAATTTTCAAAGTTATGTTGGTATTTGATTTTTCCCTAAATGCATATTTTTTTTCCCCAAACAGCATTCTCTCCAGCTGAGTTTTGTGTGTGAAGTTTTTCGATTTGCAGAAACAAAATATAAAAAAAAACAGGCAAGAAAACGATTGTTTAAAAACGATTTTATGTAAATTTCAATTGAAATTGATTGTACGTACAACAATATAGCCCCAACTTTCATTTCTAAAACATTTTGAGGTTATGTTAAAGTGTCTCATGTAAAATTTTATTTATTTTATTAATAATAAAAAAACAGACACACACACAAATAGGGGGCATGTCCGAAAACAATTCATCATCCACTTCTGTTATGACAGAAGTAACAAATTTAATTAAAACTTGGGAAGATGAACATTCATTACCGAATTATGATCCTGTACCATTGTTAACAAGGTAAAGTTTTTCTTTGATTCGTTTTTAACGTAAAATTGATTGTTTTGATGATTTTTAGATTAGCAGAAATATGTGAAGTAGAAACTGAGAATTATTTAAAAATGGATCCTGATCCGTTTGATGAACGTCATCCATCAAGAACCGATCCGGATTGTAAATTTGGACAAATATTGAAAGCTCTATTTAGAAAGGATAATTTTATGAATAAAGTAATAAATACGATACATATCTGCATATTTGAAATTAATTGTTTTTATTTTACAAATTTCAGCTTGTTAATGATTATTTAAGGGATACTTATTATAGTCGATTAGGAATTAGTGGAAGAGATATTGATCAATTGAATATAGCCGCTTGTCGATTGATGTTGGATGTTATGCCTGGATTAGAAACATCAGTTGTATTCCAGGTATCTATCTATGCATATGTTATAAGGAGGTTCGAGCGAATCTATATAGGAAAAATCGTTTTCCAACTTTGAGATTTGGAATTTGGTAGGTGGTAACACAATGAATACTTGATTGAACTATTCTCAAAATTTTCAAAAACGATTCACCGTCTAGTTTCTTAGAAAAATGCCTCTAAAGATGACATTTTCCAAAGCTCTTATGGGAGCAAAGTGCTCACTGTGCCTTTTTCTAATTTTTTCACCATTAACCGCCCAACTTTGAAGAATTAAAAACCGACAATGATAAACTTGAATATCTAGCGAACATTATTACACCTTTAAAACATGCGGTTACCGATGAAACTATTTAAATAATTGAAATTAAATTTTTATTTTATAATCGTGAGTAATGATAGCAAAACACATTTACGAAGGTTTGGCAATGTCGCACCGACAATTGAGAGGGTAGAAAGAAGATAGAGAAATAGTTAGAAAGAGAAATATAACACTCCTTCATATACAAACACAACAGCGGTGTTGCCACATCTTTTTTCATTAATTTTTTTTAATAGATAAATATCAATTATCAATTTTTAAGCTGGTTATTTCATTATAAATTAAAATAAAGAATTTTCGTTACAATTTTAAGAATAAGGAATACAGAAAAAATTAAAACACTATACTTTGACTAAATAGTTTCGCTCGAACCTCATTAAAATTTAAAAAAAAACTGATAATTTTAATCTGTAGCCTGATATGGATACATTAATTCATCGTTTAATAAAATGGACAACAAATTCAATTGAACCATTACAAAGTTATGCAACTGGATTATTAGCAGCAGCAATGGAAATATCAGAAATTGCAACTAGATTTCGTGAACAAAATGCAAGACTTGTACCACTTTTATTACAACGATTATGTCGTTTACAGAATCAATCAGATTTTGCAATTTCTAGTAATAATCAACGACCATTTGCACATTTATCAATGAAATCACCACCACCATCATCTAGAATTGATGGCATAATGAAAACACCATTAAGAAAATCACGTGAAAATGGTATAATTCGTAATTCAACACAACAAAAAGATGATAATTCAGATTGTGAATATAATCAAAAAAGGAAACGTCCACGTTTTGATAATGATTCAACAACAACAACAACAAAAACAACAACAGAAATTGAATCATCTATAAGTCCACAAAAACAATTTTTATTCAATGAAACATCAAATTCATCATGGGCAGAATTAGAAAGTTTTATGATTGGTACTGTACAAATCTTTCCACCAACATTAGCAACACGGCAAATATTAATTTTACGTTATTTAACACCAATGGGTGAATATCAGGAATTTTTAAGTCATGCCTTTGAGAATAATGCATTAAATTTGATTTTATGTTATGTTAATGTACGTATAACAAAAGAGGCACGTTTAGCATTTGAATCATTAAAATATTTAGCAGCATTATTATGTCATAAAAAATTTGCAATAGAATTTTTACAAATTGGTGGTTTAGAAGCATTATTAGATGTACCAAGACCATCAATTGCTGCAACCGGTGTATCAATATGTTTATATAATTTAGGTTATTGTGAGGATGCAATGGAACGTATTTGTTTATTACCAAAATATATTATAACAAATTTATGTAAATATGGTTTATGGTTATTGGAATGTTCACATGATTCAGGACGTTGTCATGCTATCATGTTTTTCGGTTTAACATTTCAATTTAAAGTGATTTTAGAAGAATTTGATGCACAAGATGGTTTACGGAAATTACACAATGTTATTTCAACATTATCAATATTATTACCGGATAGTGATGCAATAACATTGAATGAAGATCAAGAATGTGCTGCTAGACAAATTGTCCGTCATGTATGTGTAGCATATCGTCGTTATTTAGAGGCGCATTTAAATTTAAAAATTGAACCAATACGTCGTCAACAAACCCCCCAACCATTATTACCTACACCAATCCAACCAGCATATAAAGCATATAAATCAACACCGGAATTAATACAAGAACATGTTGAAATTTTATTAGAACATATGCCATTTAGAGGACATTGGCAACCAGTTGATCAATTAATTAAATTAGGTGGTATAACATTATTATTGAAAATTATTGCATTTGCATATGAATGGAATTATAGTGGACGTGCTGAAACTGTACGTTCAGCCTTAGATGTATTAGCAATTGCATGTATTATACCAAAAGTACAATTATTATTTTGTGATCGTATTGATTTACCTGATGAGAGTGCAACAGTTGGTATGAATATTATATTGGGTGCTGCTGAAGGTGAAATTGTTGCTGATGCTGATGTACAAAAATCAGCATTAAGAGTTATTGTTAATTGTGTATGTGCACCAATTAATCGTATAGGTGGATCAATATCAAGATTTTCATCATCATCATCATCAATACAAACAACACCAACAACATTAACAATTCACCATAATAATTCACCAAATAAAAAAACAAAATTTAAAAATAGCGAAGAATTAATACAAAAAGTATGGGATTGTGTACGTTCAAATAGTGGTATTATGGTATTATTACAATTGATGAATGTTAAAACACCAATTACAGATGCTGATTGTATACGTACATTAGCATGTAAAGCATTAGCTGGTTTAGCTAGATCAGAAACTGTTAGACAAATTGTATCGAAATTACCATTATTTACAAATGGACAACTTCAAAGTAAGTTAATTTAATTTATTATTTGTATAATTATTTTAATTAATATTTCAACAAATAGATTTAATGCGTGATCCAATATTACAAGAGAAACGACAAGAACATGTTAGTTTTCAAAAATATGCATTAGAATTATTGGAACGTTTATCTGGTAAAACAAAAGCAACAGGCAATGATTTGGAAGTATCATTGGCAAATATACATCGTGCAAATGTTGTTGCACAAACAAAAATACAATTTAATGATAGACAATTATTACAATTAATCCATCAACATTTAGTTATAAAAGGTTATCCAGAAACTGCTGCATTATTAATAAAAGAAGCAAATTTAAGTCATGCTATAACACAAACTGGTCCAACAACAAATCAACCAATGAAATTTCGATATTCTTCTACATTAACACCAACAAGAGTTTGTATTTTTTTTTCTCTATATTTAATCAAAATAATAATAATAATTGTGATTGTAGCCGAAAATTGGGAATACACCAAGAGCTTTACCTTCACCAACAATTATACCACAATCATCTACAGAAACGATAATAAATGGATGGTCTACTAATACTAACACTACAAATACAACAACACCAACAACAACAAATTCATCACCTGCTATTAAAATTATTAAAAAGAATCAAAATCAAATTGTAACAACAACAACAACAACACCAATACAAAATTCTAAAATGCAAAAACAAACAAATAGTGATTTACCATTGATGCGTGTAACAACAAATCAAACATTATTAGATGAGAATAATGTTGAACAACAACAACCACCACGTATAACATTAGATTCAATAATTACAGAATATTTAACAAATCAACATGCTTTATGTAAGAATCCAATGGCGAATTGTCCACAATTTAATTTATTTGTGTAAGTATTTTTTTAATATTTTATTATTAATTCAATTATTATCATTATTATTATTATTATTGTAATGTTTAGACCACATAAATGTCCGGATCCTAAACCGAAGATAACAATGGCAAATAATTTAGTTGTACGTTGTGCACGTCGTGCATTAGGCTATCAATGTAAATCAGTGAATCGTAAATTTATACATTCAAGATTTTGTCCAGTACAAACAATACGTTCATCAGCAGCTGCTGATGGTGGGTTTTCAACATGTGCCAAATTTTTGGTAAAAATTCTAAAAACATTAATTTGTTTTCTTTTTAATTTGGAATTAATGAGTTTTTTTTTTTTTTTGTTTTTGTTTATTTATAATATAGCCCGATGATAAGAGTATAATTGTTGGTGATTGTAGTGGTGAAATACGTTTATTTAATTTACATAGTGGTAATGAAGAATTAATGTTTCAAGCACATGATAATTATATACTTCATATTGAACCAAATCGTACTGGTGAATTTTTATTAAGTAGTTCATTATGGGGTAGACCTTTATCAGCATTATGGCATATTAGAAATCAAGAAATGAAGTAATTTGTTGTTGTTGTTATTGTTTTATGAATTATATTTTGATTTGTTTATTTCAGATTTGCTTTAGATGATGAAGAATATGTGGAATTTAGTAAAGTGAATCAAGATCGTATTTTAGGTACAAAATTAGAGACTGCTACAGTAAGTTTTCTATCAGATTAGATTATAGGGGTAGTTTAGCCATGTAGCCTTCCTGAACTGCGACCACAACTGATTGTTCTTAACCCTCCATCTATTGATATCACAGCAAAGCTAACTATCTCTCTGGGAGCCAGGGCCAGTGCCGTAGCGAGGGTATGGCGAAGGTGGCCACGGCCATAGGCGCCGAATCTAAGGGATCACTACACTATTGTAGTAAACAATTGCATTTTTTTCTCTGTTTTATCCTTTTTGTCCCTACAAAGGCGTCTTTTATTTCTGGAGCCATAGGCGCTTAGAGTAGTAGCTACGGCACTGGCCAGGGCATAGTATGTCTTCGGAGGTTTCATTGTCCAATCCACATAATCTACATTTCGCACTGTCTGCTTTGCCCAGTTTTTTGAGATGGTATCTCACTGGGCAATGTCCAGTTAAGAGTCCCGTTACCACTCTTATTTCTTACTTAGGTCGAGAAGCTTTCTAGCATTCTGAGGCAAATAGTCAATAAACTCCAGTGGAGCATTTTCCTGCCTTTTGTGAGGCTTGGTTATGAGTGGAGCGTGGAGCCATAGCACCTGTTCTCGCAAGGTTATCGGCTATTTCGTTACCAGCAAGTCCTTTGCACCCATGCAAGGGTGACTTTATTACACATAGCCAGTTGTTTTAGAGATTGACGACATTCCCATACGGTTCTTGACTCAAGGCTATAAAAGCCTTTAGAGCTTTCCGCACTGCCTGGCTGTCTGTTAAGATGTATATTTGTGTGTGCCTTTGAGGTTTCTTCGTATAAACACTCTCTAAGGCACATTTCTATTGCATTATGGTTGGCGACTTTCCCAACGCTAAGGATGCCCTATACCGGTCCAATTGTTCGTTTTAGATCCATCCATGTACCAGATGGAGGATTTGCCATTTAATCCAGGTTCTTGCCATTTGGCGATCTTCTATAACCACATCAAAAGGCATGTCGCAGTCAAATTTCCTCGACATAATATCCGATGGTTTAACCAGGAATTTTGTGCAAATTTGCTTCATAATTTCTACTTTGGAGTTTGCAATCTGGGGTAGTCTAAGAGCAGCAAGGAGTCCTACCTTCCACACCTGTAAATGGAGCGGAAGTAGGTCTAAAAGTGTTTCCATAGCAGCTGTAGGGGTGGTTCCTATAGCCCCAGTTATACCCAGGCACGCTAATCGCTGCTTATTTTGCGTGTTTGGTTGCAAACCCCAAGATTTTCCAAATAGCTTACCAAAGTTTTCAATTAACATTATTATTAATTGTTGTTGTTGTTGTTATTATCTAATTAATAATAATTTTAGATTTATGATGCAACAACTGGACAATCAATAATGCGTTTAGTACCAACAATAAGTAATCAATATACAAAAAATAAAGCAACATTTAGTCCAAATGATGATTTAGTATTATCAGATGGTGTATTATTTGATGTAATTAGTGGTAAATCAATACATAAATTAGATAAATTAAATCAAACACAAAGTGGTGTATTCCATCCAAATGGTTTAGAAATTGTATCAAATACAGAAGTATGGGATATACGTACATTTCATTTATTAAAAACAATACCTGTATTAAATCAACGTAGTGTTATATTTTCACCATTCAATAATGGTATTTATGCAATATCAATGGAACAAGAATCAGATGATGGTGATTCAACATTTGATACAAGTTTTAAAACAGTTGATGCTGTTGATTATACAAGTATTGCAACAATCGATATAAAACGTAATATATATGATTTGGCTGTTAATTGTTTTGATACACAAATTGCTATTGTTGAGAATCAAGGCGCTTATCAATCTGTACAAGAATCTGTTGTACGTATTTATGATGTTGGTAGACGACGTGATGATGATGATGATGAACAAGAAGAAGAAGAAGATGATGATGATGATTTAGATGGTAGTGATGATGATGATGACGATGATGATGATGATGATGACGACGATGATGATGATGATGATGGATCAGATAATGATGGTATATTATAATAAATAGAGTCATTATTATTATTATTATTATTTTACAATTTATAGGTGATTTTTTTATCGAATTACCTGATGATGATAATAATGCTAATGGTGGTGGTAATGATGATAATGAAGAAGATGATGATGACGATGACGATGATGATAATGATGAATCATTTAGTAGTAATAATGATTCAGAAAGTTGGACTAGTTTATCATCTGGTTCTGAAGATTTATTAGAAGATGGATTATTTCAAATATGAGCGAGTTTTTATAATTATATATAAAAAAAAATAATCAAAAAAAAAACAAACAAACAGAGGTATTAATGTGATAGATTTGATGATTGTGTTTTTGTATGAATGAATGAATGAATGTGTATTGCTTGCTGATGATCGTTAAACGATGATATAAAAAGAAAACTCGCTTTTTCATTGGAAATTTTAAATGAATTTGTATGTCGCCGCGTCTGTTGTGTGTATTTATTGGGAAAGATAAATAATTATAAAAAATTACAATTTAATAAATTAATCTTCTTTAATTGAAATTGTAATATTTCAGCCTATAATCAATCCTAATTTAAAATTAAATTATCTACCTACATTTATTAGAAATTAGCAGTCAATTTTAATATTTTAAATAATAATAAGAATAAATTAAAAATACTGTAGGTGAGTGTGTGTGTGTGTGTTTTTTTAAATTATAGATAGATAGATAGATAGACAGACTTAAGAGTAATGATCCATAATATAATAAATCCATTTTAGATAATTAACGACAGTGGTATAGATACCATATTTATTTCTAAGACCACAACCATCACCAAAACTCGTTATACCTTGTACACTATAAGCGATATTTGATTTTTTTTCAAATGGACACATTAAACCACCACCACTATCACCAGCACATGTATCCGATCGTCCTGATTGCCATCCAGCACACAACATATTTGTTGTAATTAGAAAATGTCGATATGATCGTTTGCAAATATCTGGATGTACTACTGGTAACTGACAAATTCAAAAATTCTAGAAATTTTAAAAATTATTTCGCAAATATTTACTTACTTTAGTTTCATGTAAAATATTAATACCATATGTATCACTAGTATGAATTTTACCCCAACCCATAACTGAACATAATTCACCAGTTTTTGGATATTGTTTTGGTAGACATGCTATTGGTAATGATACAGCTATTGGTAATTGTAATAATGCAATATCATTATCAACGGTACGATGATTGAAATGTGGATGTTGGAACATTTTCTTAATTGGTAATTCAATTTCACCACCTTCATGATTTTGTAAATCATATTCATTCAGTCTTACATGTAAATATGGACGTATACAATGACTAGCTGTTAATATCCAACGTGGTGCTATTAATGTACCACCACAAAACACTTCCTACAAAACAATGTCTTGATTGAGAATTAGCACAAAATTAATTAAATTGATAACAGAATATTTTGTTTACATTGTAGATATTTAAAATGGCTACATGCCAGGGCCATTTATAACGTTGTGCTTCTATACCACCGATAATTTTCAACATTTTCGATTTACGATACGGTAAACCGCATTTCTTTAATATTTTTCTTCTTTGCATTTTTGTTATTTGTTTATTATTATTATTATTACTAACATAATAATAATTGTTATTTTCTATAATAACGAAATGGTATATTATTATCATCTTAATAATAATAAAACTTACCATAATTATGTTTCTGTTTATCGAGTAAATTAATAACGTACGTTTTACAATTGGAATTTTCATGGAAACAATAAGCTGTCTCATCTTGTTGTTTCTTTTTACATTTACCTGGTTTACGACAATAACGTATACGTTGTGTACGACAATTTTGATTACATGATGACCAATCTGACCATTTACTCCATATTTTCGATGGGGCTTGTTTTATCAATTCACTACTATCCTAACGACAATGCCGAAATTGTAGATTTTCCATAAAATACACAGAAATATAAATGTGATGATGTACGTACTTGATATAAATGGACAATATGAAAATGATCGTTTTGTCGTTGTTTTCTTAAACAACGTTTCTTCTTCTGACATGGTTTCTCTTCATAAATACGGGAATCTTCACATTTTGGATGGATACATTGTTTCATACGTTTTTGTATACAATTCTGACATCTCGACCATGGACCCCATAATGTATAATAATCATCTATTGTTGTATTTTTGTAAATTTTCAAGTTTGCCTGTAATTATAAACAGATGATAGAAGAGATTGAAATAAAGTTGACATTTCAACAACCCTAATTTCCTATATACTGCCTATGTATGTACACGTTGTACATATATGGTTAAGTATGCAAATTTTATAATCCAAGGTTTTTTTGACAATTACCTTGTTGAGTGATAAATTACCCTTTAGTTCCTTGTTAAAGGAGTGTTTTTATTGGTTTATACTTAAAAATATTTATCATGGGTTCATTGTCTTTACCATCTCTATATAAAAATAAATTCGAATATTATTAAATGTTATAACAAATTAACAATTGTAATGATCTTTTAATAGTTTGACCTAAAAAAAAAGAATCTTTGAAATTTCATGGTCGTGTTCCATCAATTGTTTCCACGAAATTTGACTTAAATCAATCGTACTTAAAATTGTATTTTTTTTTTTTGTAATTATTATTATTATTTATAAGAATATTGATGAATAGCGTCCTTATGTTGAGTTCAAACAAGTTCAAAATATAAGTGTGGCTGTTCATTTTTATTTTATTTTTCAAATTCGTCCGAAAATAGCGCCATTTATCCATAATATTTATGCATGTAAGTATATACAGTATGCAACAACAAAGTAGGTATATAGGAGAAAGCATCGGTTTACCCACACTCAGTTCTTCCATTTAGAAACTAGTCAGTCAGTAGTGTAAGAATGTCAATTATTGACACACCACCCATTCCTTGTTGGGTTTTACTCTATCACCTCTTATATCCATTAAAATATTTTACCTTTCTAGTTTCTTCTCATCCAGAGTGGAAGGTAGTGGTGGTGATGCTTTTCCCTATGTACCTATTTTGCTGGCGCATACTGTATGCAATTGCAATTATTATTAATTAGTAGGTGTATACAACCTTAAGGCTCTTATTTTTGAAAAAAATGATGGTCAATTCAGAAAAAGAAGCTAGACTTGTAAACTTATTGTTTGTTTGTTATATTTCCAATACAAATTTGTTATAAAAATGGAAAAACGTTTGAGGATATTGCAAAATTCTAATTATTGTCGATTTCCGGTTCAATAATAGTTGGGGGTATGTCCATCCACATATAGGTATATTGACCTGATTTTTAACAATACAAATGCATATAGTTAGCTAACAAAATACAATACTATAGGTGTTATCATCCAATCATTATCAGAGATTTAATTAAAATTTCAATGAAGCGAAAAAAGACTTACCTGATTTGTTGTAGTGGTGGTAGTGGTGGTAGATGAAGACGCACAAATTTTGTAAATATAAACAATGATAATCAAAAATGACAATAACCGGCAATTCATTTTTATTTAAATTATTAATTTGAAAATTAATACCACACGATCGTGTCTTTTTTTGATAGCAAAAATTTTGCAATTTGATTTAAAATTAATGAATGAATGATACCACGAAATGATAAGATAACAATAATGTTGTACTTAGTTCTAACTAATCTTTTATTCTCTTTTTACTATTTATTTGTTCTAAAATTAAAAAGTCATGTTTTTGACTCTACGAAACCAAGAACCGGACTGATGCCAAGTTCCTATACCGCGCGCGTTGTTGTTCCTCCTATAATACTTTGACTATACAATTCTCTCTCTGTTGTGTTGTTGTTGCAGCAGCAATACAACCGAAACCTGATCTTTCGTCTATATGTTTAGAGAATAAAATAACAGAAATAAAGTTCACCATACACACAAATTTTTATGTTTCACCACCTATATAAGAGTCCTATAGGAGATTAGAATAATAACAAAATCTAATTTCCAACCTGCTTTATTAATTAATTTTTAAACAATAATTGTTTTGCGATAATAATTTAAGTACCTATACAATGATGGTGCGGTGGTGGGATATGAATTATTCAAAATTAATCATACGTGTAATAGGTGTTGATGGTGTTGTTACAATTTCTTTCCATAAATCACAATGACGATCAATTTCAATTTTACCCAAAACAATCTTTTTACCAATTAAATTTTTACAAATTAAACGTATCATAATTTTCACTTGTTCAATATTATAATTATTAACAGTTGCACGTAATGTTGCTGTATTTGTTTCTAATTTTAATGATATTGTCGGTTCGAATTTATCACTTTTCATCTTTTGTATAACATCATCACATTCAAATGCTGTAATTTTTATATATAATTGACCTAAAAATCATCAACAACAATCGTAGATTAATGATTTTATTTAAATTATTACAACAACAAAATACCTCCGACTTTTTCATGTTCTTGCATTGTTTGTAAACTACATCGGAATTTCGTTACTGTAACTTCAACAGTATCATTTTTACCATCTTCACTAACATCATATGATAAAGTCATTTCAATTGCGCCCTTTTTACCTTCTCTCTAAAATCATTGTAAATTACAACAATTTTGTTATTAATAATAAAATAGAAAACAAACGACTAACAGGTCCTGTTTGTATTCCACTAGTAATCTCTTTAATATTCCGCCATATATCTGGTGTTGCAATTGCACCATCTCTATGTTTTTGTGTGAATAATTTCAAATCTAAATTATAAGTTACAGCACCAATTGTCCGACGACTATTCAATGGATTCCTATTAATATAACTACGTTGTCTATTACTTTTTATTATTGTATTATTTGTTGTTTTCATCATTATACTATCTTCATAATCATTAAATGATAAGAAACGTTTCAATGTATTCCTTGGTTTGGTACCAGATGGTTCATTATTCGTTTCCAATATTGCATAAACAGTAAATGATATAAATTTACCTTTAAAACAATCATTGAATTGTATTGTTGATTGTAAATTGAATAGGAATTCTTCATTAAATGTTGGCCATGATTCTTTTACTGATGTTGTTTCATATTTTTCACGTTCAGGAAATACACGTATCTTATATAAAATGGTAGAAAATGGTAGAAAATTAAAAAGAGTAATGATAAATAATTGAGTGACTCACTTTAACAACATATCCTTGTGGCCTTATATTACCATAAGCTGTCGGTAATTGTCTAGCACCAATCACTTTAACTTTTAATTGTTTTGTAGTTTCATAGAATGTCACTTTGAAACCAATTTGTGGTTCAATATGATCAGCACAATCAATTGTTTGTGAACGAAATAGATTTTTTAATTTATTTAATTTTTGTTCCATTTTATTAAAATTTTATTCATATACCTCTACTGTATACATACATTAATATATAGAGCAACATGATCTTATGGATGTAATGTTTCATAACAAGTGAACAATCATCATATGTAAACAAATTTAAATGAATGGAAATTGAAAAGGCCACCACACACACTCAATAATTTAATTGGTTCTAATATCTATATTTTTTTTTTGTTTGTTTGTTAACAATAATTTAGGTGTACTTGAATTATATTGTGTACAGTCTGTTTGTTTTTTTATCTTATCTTTGATAAAATTTAATAAATCCCCACAATATAGTGCAAACTGATAATAAATTTAACTCTTTATTATAATATGCATATAGTGATGATCTTGAGATACTTTACAATCGTTAACACATCATTTAAATTTTATGTTTTTTTTTTTTTAAAGAATTTCAAAATGGGAACGCAACAATTTTATTTAAATTTGTATATACAGGGTGTCTTATTTTCGATGGTATTTTAAGGTAAATTCCTATAAGCAGTGATCGAACAAAATATAACTGATGGCACATTCTAATGCTACTTTTTTATGAGTAATCAGATGGTGGAATCGGATTCTCGTGATGTTGTTTTGTTTTTGAGTTATTCAATTTTTTTTGAATTTTCCACAATCTCGTATTCTCTTAAAAAAAATTGGAAAATTTCTCATTGCTTCTGATTCCAAGTTGTATATAGTTTGCTATAGTTATGTTGAATGATATGAGCATTTTTTTTTTGTAAATTACAGGTAAAAATTGAAAATTATACTCAAAATAAACGTAGAGTGCTATGGAACAATTGTTTCTACGACTTGTCAAATGATTAATGATTATTAATTTTGATTTTTGTTCAATAATTATTGCATTTTGACACAAAATTCATGAAACATATTTTTTATACAACATTTCCAGATAGTTCACCTGCGGATCCAGAGATAAAAAGTACCATAATCCAAAAAAAAAAATAAGCAAAATCAATGATTACTTGACAACTTGAAATAGCAATTGTTTCATAGCACTCTACGTTCATTTCAAATACAGCGAGCTGTATCATTTTTTACCTGTAAGATTTCCGTTTTCTGTAGTGACTTTTGTTGTTGAAAATAACTATAGAAAACCATATATTTTCGGAATCAGAACAAAATAGGAGATCTCATGAACTATAAATAACTATAATTTCCATTTAAAAAAATACAAATTTGTGTTATATCTCAAAAATGGTAAAACCTACTCAAAAATGAACAAAACAGACAAAATCTGCATTAAAAACTGTATTAGGAATAATTAAAATTGTTCCTATTTTTTTTGAAAGTATACGAGATATTTTCAAAATAATGGTAAATTCAAAAAAGTTGAATAACTCGTCAACAAAAGAACATGGCGAAAATCTGACGACACCATCTGATTACTTATAAAAAAGTAACACTAGAATGTGCCATCAGTTATTTGGTTCGATCACTGCTTATAGGAGTTTACCTGAAATACCATCGAAAATAAGACACCCTGTATGTTACAACCAAATAGGTACATAGGACAAGGAAAAAAACAAATTGTTCACATTGTATTTTGATCGTTCTTTGTCTGATTATGAGATACAGTTACCACCAGCTTGTAACAAAAACATCAAGAAAGCAAACTACGAAATATTTTTAACTAGAACAGGGATCGATGGGCGGTTAAAAATCGCTAATTGCACATTTCTAATTATCCAGTTTCTCTATACTTCGTTTCTAAACTCATAAGAAAGTGGGTGCATGGTACCAATGTTTTTTCTTATATTGCCTATTTAATTGCAGCATACTGTATATCGGTAGCATCATCGAAATAGGTACATAGGAGGAAAACAAGCACTACTCAGTCATACGTCTTTCACATAAGTTGAAATGAGATCGAGAGAAACTCCATCTAACCGCGTATTTTGTTTCCATCTCACTTCAACTTATTTGCAAGCTATAAGATCAGTTGTTTTCCAGCAATGTATACCTATTTCGATGATTGTTGCGGTATATCAACAACAATAAATAACTTTTATTCAACATTTTATTTAATTAATTGTAAAAAATATAATAATAATAATAATAATAATAATTAAAGTTGTGTTGTTGGTTCATCATTATCATTTTTAGCAGCTTCAATTTGTAATTCTTCTACAGTATCATCAAAAACTACAGATTTCCGTTTAACTGGTTCTTCATCATCCAAACTATCATCAACATCATTTTGATTAATTGTCGGAAATTGGGTTAACCCAGTTGGTCGGCGTGTAGGTGTAGGTTCGAATTTATTACTAAATAATAACAAAAAAGAAAAACAATTTTTAATAAATAATCTTTATTTACATATTATGAAACAAACAAAACCAAAGTAGCTTGTTTAAATAAATAAAATTTGGTTTTTGTATGTATTGAAAAAGTTTTATGACAATTGGCCGGATTCGAACCCAAATCTTCTTTATTTAAATAGATTAAAAGATGAATCAAGTTCGAATCCTGTACGTAGCATTTTATCAACAAAAAACTTACATTTCTGACATACTCGGATTTTTAATATATCGATTCGATGTTGCCATTGTTTCATCAGTTTTATTATCATTCATATTACGATCACCATTCATTTGTTTATAATTTGTATTAAGACATCTATAATAATTACAATTATTATTAATAACATTTAAAAAATTATAGCATTTCTACCGTTGTAAATAATAAAATACAGCACTACCAACTAAACCACCAACTAATAGAATTGATAAAATTACAATAACAATAATATAAGTTGTTTGATTATCATTTGTACAATCATCAGTAGAATTATCATCACCACCACTACCATCATCATCATCATTTGTTAGAGGTAGTTGAATAACAAATCCAGCCTCACCCATAACATCATCAGTATCTCTTAAAACTGCTTTTATTGTCAATGTAATCAATGATGTTTGTTTTAAGATTACATCAGGTAGTTTCGTACAAGTGATTTGAATTTGTCCATTATTATTGATTGCATTAAAATAATTACTATTATCTGTAAAAATAACAACAATTATAGAAAAAAATGATAATTTTTAAATAAATTTAGAATCGTTATTACTTCCAATTAATGTAATTTCAACATCACTAATCGATCCAATTGTATTATTTAGATTTATTTGTATTTGTTCATCAATAATAAGTGTTGTTGTTGCTCCATCATCATTATAATGGGCTACATAGAGAGCTTGATTGAAATTAATACTTTCCGATTTTAGAATTGTTTTAGGTAATTTAACAACAAAACCAACACTTTGTTGTATTTGATCTAAATTAGCAATAATTTCCAAAGAAATTGCTGAATTTTCATCAATTACATTTTGTGGTATTGTTAAAACATTAATTATTACTTCACCAGTTGTTGAATTATAAATTGTTGTAAAATATGTATGATAAACACCAATAAGATTGACAACAATTTTATCCAAATTTGTTGTTGTTTCATTAACAACAACAAAAATCTTTTGATCCATATTAAGACTATTTGTATTTTGATTATATTCGGATGTATAAAGAACATCATTAAATTTAATTAAATTTGAATTGATTTTTGGAAATTTGATAACAAGACCTGATGAAATCGTTACATTATTTAATTGTGCTTCAATATTTATTGTAATTGCACTATTTCGATTAACAATATCATCATCAATTGTTGTTGTTGTTGTTGTTATTGTAATTTTACCTTGTTGATAAGTTGGTGTAAAATATTCACTAAATTCACCAGTTAATTTAATTTGAATTTGATCTAATGATTCACCAATAATTTCAATATCATCATCAATCATTAATTGTTTTGTATTTATATCATAATCACCAATATATAAAATTTTTGTAAATTCTATTGGACTTTCAATGAATTGTTTTGGTAATTTAATAACAACAATACCATTATTTGTTATTGTTGTATTTGCCACTATTAATTGTAATTGTAAAATATAGGTAGATTGTTGTAAAATACTTTCTGGTAGATTATGAACAACAACAATAATCCAATGATCATCTTCTACATTAATATCAAAATATCCATCATCATTTGATATTGTAACAATCGTATCAACTGGTGTACCATTAATAACACGAATTACACCATTATCAATTGTTACAATATCATTATCAACATTATTATTATTTTGTATATATTGACCAATATAATATGGTAATGAAAATGTTGGTACATTATCACTAATTGGTTCTGGTAATTTTATTAAAACATTAGCTTGATCATGATTGATATTATCATCAATTGAGGCATCTAATGTTACAATTATTTCATGATTATTATTCAATATAGTTTGATTTAAATTGTTTTTTATTAATAATTGATAAGTGTTATCAATTTCATTGTAAGTTACATTGAAATTTGTTTCAAAATCTACAAATATTCTTTATTTTTATTTGAATTCTCAACAAATAATCGATAAAACTTACCACCAATTACTACAACATTAGTATTACCAGTATCATTTCGAATTGTTATTCTATCATTTTGTACAATACTATGTTGATTATCAACAATTCGATAATCAGCTGTATATAAAATTGAATCAAATTGTGGTCCGGAAGTGGTGTTTTCTTCCACTGGTAATGTTATAAATAAAGTAACAGTTTTCGTAATAATTCCATCAATATTAGCTTGAATTGTTACAATAATATTTTGTTGTTCATCAAGAATACTATCATCTAAATCACGAATTACTTCAATTTCATAAATGTGATTTCCAATCGAATTTATTTCAAAATTCCCGCTATATTCTACAATTAACCAATCAAATTATTTCTTAATTATTACAACCAATCAAATAACTTACCGCCAATTATTTCAACAGTTGGTATTATTGTATTATTGGTGGTAATTTCAATTGGACCATTACCAATTATAAGTGAATCCAATAATGGATTAATTTGATAATTACCAATATAATAAGATTGTGAAAATTCAATTATAATAATAGGTAAATTAATTTTTAAAATTGAATGATCGATTTGTGTATTATTTAAAATTGCATTAATTTCAATTAAAATCTCTGTATTTCCACCATATAAAATTGTCGGATCTAAATCGTTGATCACTTGAATTTGATAAGAATTCGCAAATGAATTTTGAACAATTTCGAAATTATCTTGATACGCTATATAGAAATTTATTAATTTTTAAATCTATAATTATAAATTCGATTAAATAACTTACATTCTTCCACAATTATAATTACAGTTTCATTAGAATTGGTTAATTGAATTCCATCACCATCCACTAAATCTGTACCATTATCAACGATTTTATAATCAAATTCATAGATGGCTTGATTAAATTTTGGATTTGTTATTAAAAGATCATCAGGTATATTAATTATAATTGTTGTTGATGTTGTTGATGATGTATTAATAAGGGATGCTGTTAATGTTAAAACAATTGTATGTTGTTTTAAATTTGTTAACGGTGAATTTAGGGTAATTTGAATAATTTTCGTTGTACGATTCAATTCAATATGAAATAATTCGATTGTTGTATCAATTGATATTTGAATATCTTCAATTGGTGAATCGGTTTCTATCATAATATCATCATTTGTTATTAATATTGGTTCATCATCAATGATTGCATAATCAAAAATATAATTAGTTTTTGTAAATTGTGGTGGTTGTGGTAGACTAGCTTCTTCATCAACTTCAATTATAATTGTTGCAATTGTTGATTGTGGTGGTTCTCCATTATCCTAAAAACAATTTCACAGTTTAATTGTTGTATTAAATCAAATTTCGTTACATACAGTTGCTGTTAATGTAAATCTGGTAGTTTGATTTAATCGAATTGGTTGTGTTACAGTAATTCTAGCTTCATAATGTTTATTATTTAATTGATTTGTTGAAATTTGAAAATTATAATTTGGTTCAATTTCAAATTGTATATCAGTATTTGAAAAATCAACATCTTCTACAATGATTTGATCACCGAAATTTGTTATTAAATAATTTGGTAATATGGGCATTGGTATTTTATAATTGTATTCATTTTTATCAAATATTGGTGGATGATTGTTTGTATCACGAACTGGTTGTTCAAAAGTCTATAAACATAATTAAAATTAATAATTTTTTGGGAATAAATCAAATCCTAAAACTCTTACCAAACTACTTTGTCTATTATTAATAGAACATTGAAAATTAATATTAAACGAATAACTAAAAATTGAATTTGTTACATTATGATCAATATCGAAATTTGCAAAATTTTGATTTGTTATAAATCTAATTGTTGAATCATTCGTTATTATTACATTAATATAATCACAATGATCACAACTTGATATATTTAATGGTGGTGTAAATGACCATTCTGCTATAATTTTATCAATATCAGTATCATTGATTTCAACATTTCGAAAATAACCGATATCCCAATTAATTTGATTATTATTAATCACACAATTACTTGCTAGAATTCAACAAACAAACAAATAGAATTAATTATAATTTTTTTTTAAATTGATTAATTAACTTACGATTATCAGCATATATGGATGTTATTATTAATAGAAAATTCACAAAAACTATTTTAATATAATCCATTTTGCATGATAATTTATGTTTTATCAAGAAAACTATGATACGTGCCACTTATAATAACACACAATGCAATCTAATCAATTATTATTCTATATATAAGGATATCGAATAATTTTATTATAGATAAAAAGATAATAATTGGTTTGATAACAACAGGTGTCGATTTACGTACCTATACATCATTATATTAATCAAAGGTATGATTTTGAAAACCTTGTTGTTAGAAATGTAAAATTTTACAATGAATTCTTTTATGTGGTAAAAAGAGGAAAACTTTCATTAGTCCTAATAATAATAATAATAAAAAAGAAGATAAAGTTGATGTCATTCTGTATTTTTGGACAATTTTATCGATAGAATAACTGATAACAATTTTTTTTATAGATAAAATATATTATTGCACAACTATATTGTTCTTAAAAATAATAATCAATAAACATTTTGGAATTTATTTACAAAAAAACAAACAAACATTGTCATGTGAATTATTGCTTATAAAATGATAAATTTTCGGTGATTTACCGAAATTTCGATATGTTACTCTATTTAGTGATTATTTTAAAATATATATATATATATAATTGTCTCTATATTTAAATAACAATATTATGATGATTCAGATTCTGAATCAGGTGATTGGGGCCGACATAATGGTTTAAAACTACCAGATAAAACCCATGAATGACCTTTAATTTTTTTATCATTAATTTGTAATGATGATAACATTGAATTTTTCACATGATCATGTATATCAGGATTATAACGTTCAAATATAAAATAATGTTTATCATCTGTTGGTGGTTCATCATAGATATGTTCTTGACTTGATTTAACAATTTCTTGAATTTTCTCATTAAAAACATCGGGATTGTTTCTAAATCTACAATGTTGAAAAAATAAACAAACAAAACTGATAATGATTATTCTTAAACAATAAAACATACAAATCTACAGCTTCTTGATTAATTGCATGATTTAAACTACCATTTAGATTAGAAAAAATCCAATAAATATATTTTAAAATTTGCCATAAATGTTGTTCGGTTTTATTCCATGTTGGAAATGCATTCAATAAATTCAATTCATTTTTAGAATTGATAACTGGATGGTAAATTTCTGATATAAATACAACTTTCTATAGAAATATAAAATAGAAAATAAAAAAAAATGAATAAATCAAATAGAATTTTCTACACATACAGGAGGATGATCACAATCAGGGAAATTCTCATCTAAAACTATATTAAAACGGAAAATTCCATCTTCATAAGGACCACTGCGTACAAAAATTACACCAAACCATACTTTAAAATGAATCAACAAATAAATAAATAAATAAAACAAATAAAGGAAAGGTTGCTAC
>JAZBGY010000994.1:0-32486 GCA_037414755.1 Lydus trimaculatus | reverse complement strand
TTTTATTGTTAAACAACTATGTTGCACATCTTATCACTACAACAACTGTATTTTAGAGTAGTTCTTCTGTAATTACAGTTGATTATTGTTGGTTTTTGTCTAGTCAATTTGTTTTGTTGCTCTCCTTTTCTTTATTATCGTATTATTTTTGTTTCTGTTAAGGTTGATATATATTACAACAAGATAAAAGGAAGGTTGAATTATTTCTTAAAGAAAAACTGTTTTTTAACGTGTGTTACTCTGTTTGGAAAGTTTTATATAATGTAGTTAGTGTTTTTTAAGAGCTTTATATATTTGTATTTAAGGCTTTTATTAAAGTTTTTACTATAAAATTGAATAAAATAGTTGATAATTTCATTGCCCTTTCAATTATTCAACTTTCAGGCATTCAAAACTAAATCCATCATAACCAAAAGGTATACTTTCAAATTATAGTTTGTTTGTTGTTAGTTTAGAGTTACGTTTTGGTTTTTTAATTTTTATTTCCCCATTTGCATGATTTTTGCATGTTGTTTATTTCATTATTGTTGTTGTTATTGTTATTGATTTGTTTTTGTGATTTCTAGGAACGAATCCGTATTTGTTGAATGTACCAATGGATCCGATCAAAGTGGAACCACGTGATAAAACACCATCACCATTCAATTATCAAGTATTAAGTCCGAATTATCAAAATGTATCACCACAATATATGGCACCAACACCTACACCCCCATTATTAGATACAACATTTACAAATAATAGTAATATACCAACAACAATTCTACCACCTATAGCTAGTGTGATGCAATCACCACAACAAATATGGAATATAGCTGGTGATAGTTGGAATTTACCTCAAATACAACAACAAAATGATCTCATTATGCCCGGACCCAGTGGTTTACAACAACAACATCATCTGCAGCAGCAGCAGCAGCAACAACAACAACAACAACAACAGAATGTTGAATGGAATGTATTAGATTTAGATACAAATCAATCTGAATTGAAAGTAATTAGTATAAATAGTTCCGAATTAGAGACACATAATTTATCTGAATCATTAACAAACATTAATTTATCGTTTTCTGATATTAATGTACAAGATCAGAATATGTCTGATAGTTTGACGCGATTGGCGATCAATACTTTTGAAAGAATTTCTTAATTACTTAAGACGAGAATCGTATATTTTGTTTTTTTTTTATTATTTTTTATAGTAATATTGATAATAATATTAAGTGCAATTTTGTTGTTTTATCATTTTATTGATGATTTCGTATACTTTTTTTTGTATATAAATTTCAAAAAAAAATTTAGAATTGCTTAATTTATTTATATAAGTGACGATTTTAAAAATCATTGCAATATAAATTGGTTCAATTTTATATCTTATATATAAATATTTTTTTTATATTATATATTTTATAGAAGGTTACATAAAGTTTGTAAATTTTTATCAAATAAAGTGATTTGTTTTTTTTTATTATTTGCTGTTTGAATTTCCCGCAATTTTCATCCAGACAATAGACGTCTACTGCAATTACACTTGATCCTTGATATCTAAAGACAGGCAGTGCTTTAGAGTTCTAATGCATGTAAAAGATATGAATGTGGGTGGTAACGATGTCTTTTCCTATGCGCTTAGAAGCTTGATCTAACCCGTATATGACGAATATTATACATAGAAATGAACGCGGAGCCATAGACAAGAACAACTGGCGGAGCATTTTGAAGAATGGATGAGCGATCTGGTGGTAGCTCAGGAGTTACCACCTCTGATTGCATGTGATGGATCATATGCGTGTTATCATAGCCGCCAAGAAGAAAAACAGTCCATTGCTGCATGGCGAAAAGACGAGATGCAGCAGTGGCTCATGATAAATGTGCAACTAATGAATTTTTCATGATATCCCATCGCAGTAGCTCCAAAGTCTTATTCTTCGGACTTCTAGAGTTCTAAAGTTCCATAATAATCATAATTATCCTCATATAACGTATTTATATATTACAATTTCGTTATTATTATCGGATATAGAGACTGTCCGTGCTGTCCGTAATACAATGAAATCGTGTTATAAGAATACGTGTAGTATAAAGATCATTTGTATTGAAATTTTACTTACAACAGTCATGTATAGATGGTGCTAACAATCTAGAATATAAATTTTGACATATTACAAACCAGAGTAACTATGGTATTAAACAAGATTTGCGCTGTTGCCAATTCAATAAAAATGATGCTACTTTTTGTTTTAAATTATAAATTAATGTTAACTAATTGTATATAATTTCAATACAATGAAATCGTATAACTGTAGGTTTATATTTTGGATCATAATTACAACGATCTTAATTAAAATTTAACAAATATTGATGATATGGCAAAATTAATTGGTTGCACGTCAATATTTGACATGCGCATTCATACCACAGCATACTAATGTCATATGTCTAGTTTCGTGTTGTCAAATGTTGAACTGTTGTCGATTTCTTAAATTTTAAAAAGAAATTTAGAAAAAATGCAGGTGGACGATTTACCATCAATAGACCCTAATGTAGACTACACACAGGTAAGTTTTTATTTCGTTTTGTAATATTTCTAATTAAAATCAATGAAAAATTGTGGGGAATACACAGATTCTACCAATTCAACAAAAACGTACAATAGCTTTTATAAATCATTTTGTAATGAATACGGTGTCATTTCTAAATAAATTTGCACAATCTTGTGAATCACGTTTGATGGAATTCGAATATAAATTGCAAAAAGTCGAAGCCAGCCTTCTAATATTAGAATCACAAGTAAGTACAATTTAGAATCTCTCTGTACAATTAGAGAATAAGCCCGAAAAACAAAACAAAAATCTTATAGTTATCATCAATATCAGGTTTAGAATGTGATAATAGTGATGATAAAATTGAAAATGTCGAGAAAACTGAACAGAATTCAAGTATTTGTGATTTACCAGAAGTACAAGTAGAAGAAGACAATTCATTGACAAAACAAACACAACAGCAACAACAAAACGAAGGCCCACCAGCGTGTGAAGATTCAAGATTTAAGAAATTCTTTAAAATGTTACAATTCGGCGTCCCACCGCCGGCTATAAAACTTAAAATGCAATCAGAAGGAATCGATCCAAATATTCTCGAGTAAATTTGCAATAATTCAAATTACATCAATTTCAATAATTGTTTTGATCAAATTTCAGTTCACCAAATGTTATAATTCCAGGATTTTCAACGAATAATGAAGATAATTCTAGTGAAACTTCTTCAAATGTTTCATGATGATACAAATAAACTCATTCATTTTTTATTAAATTTGTTTTATTTTTCTATCACTTTATAAAATTAACAGATTAGAATTGGATCATTTGTCCTTTGCGTTTTTTATCACCGCCAAGTTCAAAATGTTTACATCTTTTCAATGGGATTTGTTTGCGGTATTTGCATTCCGTACATTCCATACGTAACACAATTTTCTTTGTGGTTTTTGCCTGGAAAAAAAAAGTGATAAAACATTAATGATTGATTGACGAATTATTATAAGAGGTAAGTACCTTTTTACGGAAAATTGGTTTAGTTTGTCCACCAAAACCTTGTTGTTTTCTATCGTAACGTCTTCTACCTTGTGAAGCATGACGTTCCTTTGATTTTTTATATTGAGTTACTTTATGTAACTTGTGTACTTTACATTTTTTACAAAATGTACGACGTTGTTTCGGTACGTTTACCTGAAAAAAAACAATAATAATATAACAATTATGAATGATAAAAACATGACATAACCTCAAATTAATTTGTGAATTTAAAAATCTAATAAATATTTTTGAAAAATAATTAAACAGCATAAGGAGTATATAATTACAATAGAAATATACGAAAATCTTAATTTAATTAATAGATGATTAGAGATTTAATTGAATATTAAGAAAAACTTACCATTTTGTCGCTTTGACAAACACGAAAAAGAAACACAGATAGATGTCGCTGTTTTTGGTTACTAACGGTTATCTTTGGTAACTTTGGTTACTAGAAAAAGCGCCAAATTTGAAATTGCAACTCCATTAGATTATTGAACAATTTTAAATCAATCCTATTTACAATAAACATTCTCATCATAAATAATATATTTAAACATACCTAAATATCTTAGTTCATCTATATGGAACAAATTGTGTTTTGTAAATGAAATTAGGGTAAATTTTTGTAACTCTTACCTGTTAGAGGTATGTATTTCTTATTTTAAACAAATAAAAATTCTATTTGTTGAATGATAAAATATTTTCACTGTTTATTTAAGTTTTTTTCAAACATCAATTTTGGTGGGAAGCTTTTGAATAGCGCCTCTAGTGGTAGCATTCTTCAAACATGAAAATTTAATCTCGGTGAAAATCGAATAAAATTACCTCAAGTCTCGAAACCCTCATTTCACAATAATTAAGAAATAATTCTATAATATTGACAATATCAATCTATTTAGATTCTATCGATAAAAATTTACTTATAATTGACAATTTAATTTATGTGTAATTTCTAATTAATTATTTTAATTTAAAACAAGCCGGTTTCTCGTTAAAATACGGTTATTGTCGGTTTGAGCGGCGCCATCTTAATTTTTGAACAAAGCTGGTAAGGAGCCGGTCAGTAGTGTGATCAACAATCGTCGACATTAGTTGTTTAGAGACGAAGACAAGAAGAAATAAAAAAACGTTATAATTAAGTGATAAAACTTAAAAATACACAACATTAATACAATGAGTTCAAAGGAGAATAATGAAGTAGCTGTCGATAAAATCGACAACGATAAAAGTACGACCGATGGGAAATGTGAGTTAAAAGGCACAAAACGAGCGGCAGAGGTAAGTCATATTTGTTTTGATTTACAAATAACAACACAAATCATATTTAAATCAACCAGAATTGTTAATATTTCATTAATACATTGAATAATTAATATTATTGTGTGTTTGTGGTGTACTTATAACTATTTTGATAATGTTTATTTCGCTTCTTTTTAAGATGACGCTTGTTGCCATGTGAACAAGCTATTCTTTCTAATTAATACCAGTTAATAAATCGAATAATCATTAATAACAATTGTATTAAAAACCATATGAAATTTGTATAAAAATAGTCATCCGCGTGGTTGTTGTATATTGGTAAACATGGTTCCTGATAGCATCCCGCCACAGTTATACGTATATAAATGATCCTGTATAAGAGGCTAGCATAGCTTGCTAGATTCAATATGGCGAAATCAATAGTAACTTCGTTATTACCTTGTATAGAGGCTATTTTAAACGATTGTAATATATGCCGGTATCTAGAAATTTTTTTAAGTATAATTAATACCAATTAATTAATTAGCAAAAAAAAAACATTTTATTTTATTTCAATTAATTTGTGGTCGATTAGATTTTGTTTTCTTTTTTTTATTAAATATGAACGCCATGCTGTATTTGTTGTTGTTGACAAACAATTGAAGGTTTTCGCCAACTAGATTTATTTATACAATTTGTAGATGCGAGATTGTTTTTTTTTTATGATTATTGTTGTTCAATTAACGTGTTTCCAAAAAAATAAATTTTGTCAAGTTTATAATTATCAAAAAAAAAAAAACCGTTTTGATTTTGTTATCTTTGACCTGAATGAGAGAGATTGTATGAACACATATACATACATGGTATTTTTTTCTATAGTATATCTAGTTAACTTTGAAAAGCAACATTACTCCCACCCCTGTGTATGTATTATGGATACGGCGTCATAGTAAGCTTGCCAACGTGATTTTGGAATTTTTGTTATTACAAATTAATTATGGCAGTTATTCTAGAATATTCTAAAACTAAAATGGATTCATTTCCGTTATTGTTAACTAATTTTTGAAATTAACTGATGCATATCTTCTAATTTATCTTCTTATTTCCCACTCTTCGTTTCCGGTCTTTGATTGTTCTCCTACCGTTGAAAAAACACAAACTTATGTATTTTTCTTTCTCAAGTCTTTCCCATTGGAGTAGAATTAATCATAAATTTGGTAAAAATATCATGGAGAGATTAACTAGAATTGGCGGGAATTTCTATCACATCCCCTATTTCTCTACCCTTATTGCTGTACAGCTGTTGCATTCTTTTATTATTCCAAATTGATTTATTAAACTTCTTCCAAAGGATAAAACTGAAGAAGTGAAAAAAGCGAGGAAAGAAGAAAACGGTGCCGGTTCAGAAGGTGAAGATTTAGATGAAGAAGAGGAAGAATGCGTTGAAGGTGAAGAAGATGAGGATGAAGAAGAAATACCTGAAGGTGATGATGAAGAACTAGAGGGTGAAGGTTTGTTATTTATCTTATAATTATTAAATATAATTACAAAAAAATTTATAACAATATAATTTAGATGAAGATGAAGAAGATGTAGAGGGTGAAGAAGGTGTGGAAGATGAAGAAGAGGATGCATAATGTAATACAAGTGACCGTCAAAGAAATATATAACTACTACGTGTAAAAAATGTGACACGGACCCTCTCTAATATATATATTTTTCACTCAAAGTGCAAAGTCTCGAGCTACTTTGTGGCCCAGTCCTCCCTCAAAATAAAATTATTCTTACAAAGTTTTAATTCATTTCTATTGAAATAATAAGACAATAGAATTAGATTATAATTTTTGTCCTTTTTTTTATTATTATTATCATTAAAAAAAATAATAGATTGTTGAATTTTATGCTGTAACAGTAATAATATTTAGTAATAAATAGTATAAGAGTTAATCCTAATAGGAGCAGGATCTTCTATAATGCTCGGCCACAGGCTACCTCGTGACCTTTGTGCTCTTGAGCAACAACAACAACAACAACAATAATTACAAACATCAATAAAAAAGAACTGTTCAGTGACCGTGTGTGAACTGCGTGTAATCCGCGGTACCTGACTTTTCTAACTTATTAAAAACGTATCCCTTCGATTTGTAAAAAATGTCCATTTTATGTAAAAATAGGTATAAATTTTTTAGATTTTAAGTTTTTTTTTGTCTCATAATGTTTTTTTTTTAATAATTAAACAATAATTGTACAAAAAGAGTTTTTAAAAGAAGACAACAAAATGATAATTTACGACAGCCCGTAAGGTTGCTTTCGTTAAGAAAGTCTGCCAAAACAATAACAATAAAGAAAAATTTACAAAAATGTTATTTTTTAATTAGAGCAAAAGAAGTGGTCGTTATTGTGTAACGATTACTGCTGCATATATGCATCCTTTGTGTTTTGTTTTTTGTTCATCGATTGCAGAAGGGCAATAAGGTGGTATTTTTTAAAAAGCAAATGTAGGCTAAAATAGAAATTAGTCAGAAGAAAACAATTGTTTTTAGGTCCATGTGTTTTACTTGTATATGTAACGATAAAGAAAAAAATCATCTACCATTGTAATTAATTTTTCACATTTTTTTAAATTTTTTCTGTTATTGAGCAACGCTAATTGTTGCTGTTTTTATTCTGTTTTAAACACAACTAGACACTGCCAAATTTTCATTTTAAATTATATGGAAAACTTCATACCGAACATGTGTCGATTTTTTACCAAATAGTTTTGTAGATGGACGTATGTTGTAGATGAATATTTTATTTATAAAATAATAATAGATGGCACTACAATTTTTATTTCCCGAACAAAGACTCGACACATGTTCATTATAGATACAAATCAAGTTCTCCATGTGATTTCTTTTGAAACATTTTGGTGGATTTAATAAAATAATTAAATTTCCAACTGTTGAAGAATAAAAAAATGGTTAGGTTGGATGGCATTTTTACATGATGATAATGAAATTCATCATTATACACCGATATATTTTTACAAAAAAAAAAAAACGGAAGAAACCAAGAACATAATTTTTGTCTACTTAATAGAAAAGGAAAAAGTGTGGAAAAGGCATGTAGAAGTTGATTTGTAATAATAACACTAATGTATGGTTTTTTGAGTGAACTATAAATGATGGATAAAATTTGTTTCATAGTTGTTTGTGTTTTATTTATGCCATTTTAATTAAAACATTGATAAGCCAATGAGGAGTTACGGTTTTTGTGGAAAAAATCGTATTTGGAAACTAACGACTATGCCCGTAGGACAGGTACCATAATATTAGCAAAACAATCTGCAATAATTTGCAAAACTTTCAGCTTTCCTACCGTGATCTATTGCTGTTTTATCTAAGGATTAGGATATTTGTACATGTGTGGGGTGTTCCACGATATGTGAAATCTTGCATAAGGGCTCTGTCGAAAACTAAGTTTGGGGAATGCTAACGATAAATCCTGTAGCATGCTTTGTGTATTTTGTGTTGCCTATATCGCTTCAATATAAAGCGATCCCATCTCTAGAATGTTTGGCTTCAAATTCCCCTAGAGAAGTCTAGTAATTTTCGTGTTATTATATTGTCAAAATTTTGACATACCGCTAGCATCTGTCATTTTGACCGCTGTAAAGTTTCAGTATTTAGAAAAATTGAATAAAAATTTTTCATTTTAATTAAATTTTCGTCTGACAAAATCAATAATGTTATAATTTTTCTTATAAATAATGGAACAAAAACCGAGTTTAGATTTGGTGTATGCTGCCATTTCAGCATTATACCATAATCCAGATACTACAGAGAAAGAACGAGCATCTCAATGGCTTGGTGATTTACAAAAATCCGTAAGTTTCAATTTGATTTTGATTATAATTCTAAAACGTAAATTATTTAGGTCCATGCATGGACGATTGCTGATGAATTATTACATCATAAACGTGATTTAGAAAGTTGTTATTTTGGTGCACAAACATTACGTACAAAAATCCATCAATCATTTCATGAATTACCAATTGAAACACATACATCATTAAGAGATTCATTATTAGAACATATCAGTCAAATTAATGAAGAAACTAGTACAGTTATTGTAACACAATTATGTTTAGCATTAGCTGATTTAGCATTACAAATGGTAACATGGACACATCCTAGTTTAGATTTAATACAACGTTTCTCACAAACAAATATATGGCCATTATTAGAAATATTAACTGTATTACCGGAAGAATTAGAAAGTCGTGCTGTAAGGTTAGTTATTATGTTCGTGTTGGTTGCCGTTAGATGGCGCTATTACTATAATTGTCATTAATTTTATTTTTTGATTGTAGATTAGGTGAGAATCGACGTGTACATATTTTGGAAGATTTTAAATATTGTGCACCAACAATTAATGAATTTCTAATACATTGTTCGAATACATTTGGTGATAATTGGCAGGAAAATATACAAATTAATGTAAAAATTTTACGTTGTTTCACATCATGGATATCAGTTGGTGCAATACAATTGAATGATTGTAATGAAAATATGGTAATAACAAAAGCATTTTCAATATTAAATTTTAAATCGGAAAATGGTAAACCGCAATTAGTTGGTGCATTACATGATGCCGCATCAGATTGTATATGTACATTATTACAATGTTTAGAAGATAATAATAATCAACAATATTTAGAAAATTATTTATTTAATAATATAATCAATTTAGAATATGTTTATCATTTGTCTGTTGCAAATGAAGATCAAGAGAAATCAATAAATTATTGTCGTATATTTACTGAATTAGGTGAAACATTTCTAGAAAAAATCATAACAAATAATAATATAAAACAATTAAATTATACAATAAAAATATTAGATTTAATATTAATGTGTTGTGGCCATCATGAATATGAAGTTGCTGAAATAACATTTAATTTATGGTATATATTAAGTGAAGAATTATATCAAAAAAATAATAAAGAATTAACTGAATTATTTCGTCCATATATTGAACGTTTAATAACATCATTATGTCGACATTGTCAAATTGAACCAGATCATGATGGTTTATTAGAGGATGGTGATGATTTTAAAGATTTTCGTTTAAAAGTATCCGATTTAATTAAAGATATTGTATTTATTGTTGGTAGTAGTAGTTGTTTTAGACAGATGTTTCTTAATTTACAACAAACAAATGTAACGTGGGATATAAGTGAGGCGGCATTATTTATAATGCAAGCTGTTGCTAAAAATGTATTACCGTAAGTATTTGTTTATTATTATTATTTTCGAAAATAAAATTATAATTATTGTTGATAGAACTGAGAATGAAGTTGTTCCGAAAGTGGTTGAAGCAATATTGAATCTACCTGAAAATACACATATAGCAGTCAAGTATACATCGATATTATTATTGGGTGAATTATGTGAATGGATAGAGAAACATCCGAATACATTAGATCCAATATTGAATTTCTTAGTATGTTGTTTACAACAACAAGGTATAAGTAGTGCATCAGCGGTAGCATTACAAAATATCTGTACAACATGTAATGAACATATGTCTAGACATATACCAATTTTATTACAATTATTACAACAAATCGATACATTTAATATAACAAATAATGCTGTTATTGGTTTGTTGAAAGGTGTATCAGCTATAATATGTTGTATGGAACATAATGATTTAACAAATGCATTAAGAGAATTATGTTTAATGCAAATGAAACCATTATGTCAATTAATTGAACAAAATATAACACCAATAAAAAATACAAAAACCGATCCAGTTTTATGGTTAGATCGTTTATCATCAATTTTACGTCATATTAATGTAACATTAAATGATGGTGATTTACATCCATGTAAACCGGTTGTATTAGAATTATGGCCAATATTATCAAATACATTAGATAAATATCAAAATGATTTACGTATAATGGAACGATGTTGTCGTAGTATACGTTTTATGTTGCGTTGTTGTAATCAACAAATATGTGAATTATTAGAATGTTTAGTAACACAAATTATACAAATTTATACAATTTATAAACATTCATGTTTTTTATATGTTGGTAGTATATTAGTTGATGAATTTGCAACAAATCCAATATGTATAAAAGGTTTATTAGATATGTTACAAGCATTTTTAGAACCAACATTTCAATTATTACAAGAAGATAATGGTTTACGTAATCATCCAGATACAGTTGATGATTTTTTTCGTTTATGTGCACGTTTCATACAACGTGCACCAATTGAATTTTTACAAAGTAATACAATTTTATTAATAATACAATGTGGTTTAATGGCATGCAATTTAGATCATAAAGAAGCAAATACATCGGTTATGAAATATTTTTATGATTTAATAAATACAGGTAGATGTGATAAAAAAAATCCAAATTATGAACAACGTAAATTATTAGTAACGAATTTATTAAATCAATATGGACAACAATTAATTACAAATTTATTACATGCATGTGTATTTTATTTACATTCATATATGTTAAGTGATGTAGCTGATGTTATTATTGAATTATTAGAATTTGATCGTGATATGACAAGTAAATGGTTAGCAAATGCTTTAGATACATTGCCTAAACAGAATAATGGTGGTATTGTAACAGCAACACCACAACAATTAAGTGATATACATGCCTCTATTACCAGGTAATCGATTTTGTTTATCAAATTTTTCAATAATTATTTTTGTTTTTGTTGTTTTATAGGTCAGATACTTCGAAATCTGTAACGTATGCCTTGAAAGATTTAACAAGATTTTATCGTTGAGTGTTGTTGTTTTTTTTTTAAAAAATTTTTTTTTAAGCGAGAGAGTATCTTGTGTAATTGTAAGAATTTTTTTTCTTTTGAAATTCTAAAGAAATTTTAATAAAATTGATTATTGATATTGCATATCAAGTAGTATACGCGAGAGTTTTAAATATTTCGCTTTTTTTTTTGTAAATAAACTGGAAATATTCATCGAACATACAATTTATAATTCCTGCTTATCCTGTAGGTGTGCTGTAAAAACTGGTCGAATGTGTGTGGATGTTTGTAGAGGAGTGTCTTACAGGATTTGGCAGTGAAGTAAGAACAGCACCGACATCCACTCTTACAAATTTCACGTGAATCGTTGTACGACTTCAGTTGGATGCATCCGACCACTCATTCTCCTATAATGAATCCGACTAGCCTTTCCAGCTCCTTGTGTTTTCTCGCGATTATATCACAATGTTGGTGTACTCAGAACCAGTGATTTCACTGGTCTGGAAATTTTCAAATTCCTTCTGGTGGTACGCGGTCCGCAAAGTATCAATTTGTTTTCTGACACTAGCTAGATTGGTACTATAGTACTATTCCATTAGAAATACACACGGTCGGTGTTCGGTTGAGGTGGTGGGGGTTCTATAATTACATGTAAATAGCATATGATTTGTAGACGTGGGGATGGTGATGCAATTTCCGACCGATGTATAGTTCTTTCAGAATTTTAGTATACCACATACAGGGCCGAAACTAGCTATAGGCAGAGTAGGCACCAGCCTAAGGGCGTCAACGGACTAGGGGCGCTAAATTCATTAACTGCTTACGAATTATACAGAGGGAAAACCAAAAATTGCTATTTTCTATTTTTCTCTTGTAGGACCTTTATTCAAAGAAATAGTTATATACTTTTGAGTTTTGGTGGATGCGCCGGAATTTGAAAAACTCGGTGGAGGCGCCACGCACACGCGCCGATCCTAATCTACTTTGATCGAAAAATGTTAAAAAATCTTTTTAATTAAGATGACAAAGGCTTTAATTCTGTGGAATAGCAAATTTTCGATACGACATTTAGTTTCATCATCGCCATCATCAAATTAATTTTTTAAATCTTCAATCATTTACGGTTTACAAGATCGTATAATGTTAAATCATGATAAAATAACACCCCATTTTTGAAAGGGGCGCTAATATCCCAGTTTGTCTATATCCAAATTTTCCCTTGTTTCGGCCCTGACCACATACACTATTGTCACAGTTTTAAGAATATTGTTAGCAGATCTGCCTTTCGTGCCTATCAGAATATCGCTTGAATATCATAGACGCCTGCTCTCTTTATAAGGAAAACTCGACTAATTTCGTGATACAGATAATACCGCGATAATATGAAAAAAAAGGTTACGGGTTTATTTAAGATAGTTTTTGAGCATTTTGTGTTGTAACATGTTTTCAAAATTACACTGGTCTAACTTTGTGATAACTTCCATGATTTATGTCCGACCCATTGCCGCAGCAACGGTAGGCCTACAATGCAGGATCTGAAATTGTAGTCCTACAGATTGGACTGTGAATGCCTAGCCTCAGAACGCGGAGATGAAGAGAAAATAAGCAAGTCATTCGCAGTTCAGTTTGTAGCATTGAGTTGTAGGCCTACAGTCGGATGCGTGCGTCCTCTTACGTTCCCACATAAGGGATCCAACTAGCTGTAGTCCTTATATTGTCAGATTTTAGGAATATTTCCACCAGTTCTGTTTGGGCTACTTTTCGAGCATTGCGATCAGCATGAGTTGCATCGCTTGACGCCCTCTGTACTCTATAATCTCGGGTAAACTCTGACAAGCCGGTGAAACATAAAATAAATAAAAACAAAGATCATTTAAACGAAAGCTGGCAGGACTCGTAGGAGACAGTTTCCCCATTCACGCTCCAACGGTAGGCAGATATCGGAGCAAGTGTAATCGTACAGATTAGACTTGAGAATTTTGGCTGTTGACCCGCCCTACTTGCACACATAAGAATCTCACCTGACCCAGATTTTGAAGTTTTCTTTCTTGTAAGAAGCAAGCCAACGTTTACTATCCTGATCCCTGTGGCACATACGCTATGCTGCCCTTTATAGTAAAATGGGGAAAACAACAATTGTTCAAAAGTACAGTTTTTTTTATTAAATAATTCCACAAAAACATAATAGATATGTTTTTTTTTATATAAATAATAACATTAATAATATAAGCTTTGAAAACAAACATAAAACATTAAATAAATAAAATATAATTAATTTTTTTCAATTATGTATATCCACCGATACTGTGTGTGTATATATTTGAAGTTTGTGATTGTCGACTAGAGATTCAGACATGATGATTGATTAACGGTGTATCAAACTTGTGTTTCGTCGATGTGCATGGTAATAACCATAATAATGGATGTTCTCTACCACAAACTTCACTTAATAATACCATTTTCGGTTTATGTGGACGATATGGTCCTTGATTTTGTACTTGTTCAATTGCCGTTTCATCACCAACAATTGCTTGTATTTGATCGACAAATATTGCCGATACAAACATACCAAACAGTGCACTTTCTAATAATAAAATCACAGAATGCATTCTGAAACAAATAACACACTTTTCATACAATTTAATCGACAAAAATCTATAATTATATACATTCTGGCTTTTTTCATTGGTACATCTTGACTGCATTCTTTACACTCCATCATCCATGACACAACAACCAAGATTATTGCATAAACTGATAATATGCCAACGTAAATCAGAAATTGAATGAAGTATTTCTGATTACGTTCACCGACACAATTGTTAATCCATGGACAATGATGGTCCATACGTCGTATACAACGGCGGCAAATGCGACAGTGGTGGGCTCGTGGTGGTCGGTAAATCTCACAACGTGTACATACAGTCCAATCAACAAAATCACAGCCTAGAAATGAAACTTCTAGAAATTATAAACAAAAGTAGAGTAAATATGAGTTTCAAACATGTTATTTTTCAAATTATAATCAACCTGTTTCAGAGGAATGTAAATCGGAGAAATCAAGTCGACTTGGGAATAGTGGTACAGTACCAGGATCCGTTATGACTGCCCGAAAATGGGCCATAAACAGCAGAAAAATGATCGTATTGAACATGACGACATTAAAAGCACCCCACAAGCTAGAAAATTATCAATCAACAACAAATCTGTTGTAGAATTAATGGGGATACGTACCTGTTTACCATTGTTTGCAATACAATCCATTTTATTATAACATAATCAGCATAGAAAACGGCCAAATAGGTTATAATAATACAACAAATACCACAGGGGTCTTTTACAAACATTTTTGCCCCACACACTTAATGCGACATAGTTTCAATAAAAATCGATTTTATGAAGGAATATTTGCAGTTTTTCTCCGATACAGCGTATTTCCTTATAATCATAATAAAGAAAATACAATCCTTTTCCTCCGAATACCAACAAACAGAGACCAGACAAATGACTAAATCGCAAAACCCGATCCGTCAAGACTACCATAATTACAACAAATTCTCAATGAATACGACAAAATATCGGAAAAACAACCAATTTCTCCATCAATCTACGTTTATAGAATCGAAATAAATTGAAAAAATTATTTAAAAATCATAAAGATCAGGTTTTGATATTTAGCCAGCTGTCATTTACCGAATTGAGGTTAGTTTATATGTCAATTTGCACGTTGGCCACAATTACAATCCTAAATATTCCTAAAAATTACACTAGAATTTGTTTATTGTTAATTTGGAAATTTTCGAGGTATTTATTTAATTTATTTAAATTGAACAATTGTTTCATATTGTATTTCAGTGATGTAAATTATCAAAGAATCATCAAAATTATGATCTTCTCCGATCCGTTATTGTTTGCATTCTCTCTAGTCAATACTGGCGCTGTTTTATTTTTATTCATCTATTTTGTATCCTTTTTCACCTGCTACCGGCACGATTTATAATTATTTTTAGAAATTACGATTTCCTTAATTATAGAATTAGGTGATTACATTATCGGATTTAGAATGTGATTATTTGAATGCCCAACAATGCTGTAACAAATTGAATCAATGGATAATACCGAAATTGATAGCACATTATTTTTTAACATTTCTCTTGTTGATACACGGCCACTGGTTGTTGGTTTTATTCAATTTACCAATGGCTGTATGGTTAATTTATGAAATGGTTAGAGTACCTAGTGGTAATATCGGCGTTTATGATCCTACCGAAATCCATAATCGCGGTCAATTAAAGCGACATATGCGAGATTGTATGATTAATTTAGGATATTATTTAACGTTTTTCTTTGCTTATTTATATTGGTAGGTTGTTTGTACAATCAATCGTATTAATGTTTAATTAATTTGATTGTTTCTAGTCTCATTGTGGCACTGTTGAGCGGCGATCCAATCAATAGGAAAGATGATTATGATGTGGAATTTTAAATAATTTGTAGAATTTTTTTAAATTAAATAAATCGAATTTGGACAACCAAATTTCAAACTTTATTCACTGGGGGGAGGAAAATGTGTGTGTGTATAAAAAATCATTTAAATATAATTTATTTGAAGATTTTGCCTTGATTGAATTTCCTTCCATCTTTATCGGTACCAGTCCATGAGAAGTATTCCGTTACTAATTTCTTTGTCTCCTCAGATTTCGGATCCAATTTTTTCCAATCGTACGATTCATAATCAATTTGCCAATCAGGACTTAACTGAAAACACACAACACAATTAAAAAACAAACAGATAAAATTTCAAAAATAATTACATTGAATGCTAAATCTTGACCTCTCCATACCCATATACCAGATATAGTATTATTATTATCTTCACCAAATACACATACAGAAGCAAATGCTTGTTTACGCATTTTATCTAAACGTTGATACATACCAGTTATTAAATTACAACTCATAAAGATTTTTGTTAATTCTTGTGGATATTTATATTCACCATACCATATTGAATAATTTTCTGGATCGAATTTCTCCCAAAAATATGGTACAGATTTTGATTCATCTTCATTTGAATAAAAACGTTTAAAATCATCCATATTAAATGTACCTTTTGGTAAATCTTGAAATGGATCTTTATTTTTCGGTTCAGCAGCTAAAATTGCTTCAGTTTCATCTAATTCTTCTTTAGGTTCTTCAACTTTTTTTGGTTGTTCTTTCTTTTGTGACTGTTGTTGTTGTTGTTGTTGTTTCTTCTCTTTCTTATCATCTTTCTTCTTATTCTTATCTGATTAAAATATAAATTTATAATTGTGTAATACACAAGATTTAGTCTAAGAGTCAGCAACGGTTTCATTTAAGTCATTTTATAACGCAGGGTTTTAGACGGAGGACTTATATAATTATTGAATCGTGTATAGATAAAGTTTTAGCACCTGAACCTCGAAGGTACATACCTCTCACCTGACAGGTAAATGTAACCGTAATAGTAACACGTCTGGAATTTTTACTGAAGCAAGTGTACCATGTGTAGATGACACTTGCAAAAATCTAGATCTCAATTCTATTGCTAACATCCTTAAAAAAATTATTACAATGTTAGATTTTCATCCAAAACGTGTGCTTCAACAGACGGGTGCCGAGTGAGAGGTAGGTATAGCAGAAACAGTCGAAGGTTCGGCAACGCTGCGTTCTTCCCAGCATATGTAGAGTAGAGAAAGTAAGCTGTACTTGTCTCTTTCTATATATGAAACAGAAAAGTTAGTTCTTTCCAGCGTTGCCGAATCTTCGACTGTTTCTACTATACCGACCTCTCACTCCGCACCTGTCTGTTGAAGACCGCGTTTGGATCGAAATCGAACATTTTAATAATTTTTTCAAGGATGTTAGCAATAGAATTGAGATCTACTATTACGGTTATTATACCCTATCAGGTGAGAGATATGTACCTTCGAGGTTCAGGTGCTAAAACCTTATCTATACACGATTCAATAATTATATAAGTCCTCCGTCTAAAACCCTGCGTTATAAAATGACTTAAATGAAACCGTTGCTGGCTCTCCTACTAATTGGTGGATCAAAGTGTTTCTTCAGCGTGATCTCCCATTTGTAAAGAAATGACAAAGAAAAACGTGTACTGACACCTTAAACGACTGCTGTTTCTCGTCTAAATACAAGAAACCAATCCAATCTTTACAAATATCGTGAAGCGGAATGTTCTCGATACATGAAATACGAAGATGATTTTTTTCGATACGCAACAAAACTGGCAATTTTCTCATCTAAAATGTAGAATTCTTGCTACGAGAGAAACGTTCTTTTTCGGTATTTGGAATTTACATGACACACTCATATTTGGGGGGATTGCGTGGCTAAATTGAACGTAAACGTCCTAAATAATGCGTTTGAGTTGCTTATTCATTTCTCGTATTTACAAGAGAGTAGCCATCTTTGTTTTTAGACTAACATACTACTGAGGCATCACTGTACACGTTCTTAACCCTTTAAATGACATGAGAAGCACCGTGCATAAACCAGAAGTCCTTACCGGGGCCCGGAATGACCCCCGTAATTTGAGGACCCCTGTAGAAGCTTTCTTGCATTTCAAAAAAAAATATCTTCTACAAATGGAGATGCTCTTGGATTACTTGAAACACTTTAGCTACCACTAGACGGGCATTAGCGATAAAAATTATTGTTTGCGGTCACAAATGCGCAACTTACTTTTCTTTTTATTATTTTTCTCCGCAACATTATTACAATTAGCAGCTTGTAAAAGTTTAATTAAAAACAATCAATAAACGTATTTGTAGTTTGGTTAATCTTTTTTTAAAAAAAGGACGAAAAAATACCTTCATTTTGTGGACGAGCACAAGCAGCAGCAGCAGCAACAGCAGCAGGTTGTCCAAGTTTTTCACATAATGGAACTTGTCCCAGAACAGCTTTAAATTGTGGTTGATTAATTAATGTATTAAACCATCTATTAACATTAACAAATTGTTTACGGAAACTTGGTTCTAATACATATTTGTATGGATTTAATAAATTACAAGCAACAACAATATCAGCTAATGTTATACGTTCACCAACCAAATATGTATGTGTTAATAGATGATTGTTTAAGAGAGTTAAGGCTGTTTTTAAGTCGTCACGACCACGAGCCATTGCCTAAATAAAAATAAGAAAAATTATCCGTATGATAACAACAAAATAGATAAATTTTTGAATGTTTGATACTATCGTGTACATAATGAACAATTAAAATTGCCACCTATTTCAGATAATATCATAAAGATTATTATTTAACCTCTGGGATTACGAAATTGTTAAATAAAAATTAACAATCCGCCTTTTAATAGAGGTAAATTTATCAATAAAAAAAAAAGGTATAATTATGTACCTCTTCAGATGCTGCATCTTTCTTGATAACACCTAAAACAGGAAATACCCAAGCACAACCAGCTGGTAATAATTCAGATTCACCAAAACCAATCCATTGTAATACTTGAGCCTTATCATAATCATTAGTGCCACGTAATTGTTCATTAGCTACATAATATGCAATAGCATTACTATCTTGTAATAATTTACCATCATTTGATGCAAAAGCCGGCACCTAGAATTTACCGGAAAAACGTACCAAAAATAGATTAGGTTGGTTTTTTTTTTTTTGACAATTAACATAACCACAAAATTTACAACTTACTTTACCGCTGGGGAATTTCTTTAAGAAATCTTTTGATTTGTTCGTTTCACCAAATACGAAATTTGGACATAATTTGACATCAGCCTTTGAATATTGGGCAGCAATTAGGGCTTTGGCTGCACGAAAATTATCGGCATACGTATAGAGAGTCTGGAAGAAAAATATCATGTATTTGTGAAAATTTCGAATAAAACCAATAAAATTCTATCAATTTTAATTGATGATTGTTTCGATTTAATTAAATAATTTGTGAAATAGATTAATAAAAACTTACTCCAGCAGCCATTCTTTTACAGTTTTCCAGCTCAAAAGGAACTAACAGTGATTTTTAATCGCTTATATTGGTATTTGTTCGATAATTTAGTGAGAAACTACTACCACCTTAAATATTGTTACCAATAATAATCTACAAAACGATATTCAACAAGAATATAAACAAAATTAAGGAAATTAACGCTAAATTATTGTTTAAAATCCATCTTATTATATTTAAATTTGTGTTAAAATCTATTTTATGGCTAGTTTTGTTGAAATTTTAGTAAATTTATTTGGTAAATGTTGGTATGGAAATATCCTCTATAATTTCCCTCCAAAAATTGACAATTGTTTTTGTTATCAACAAGAGTAACAATTTCTTTTTATAATAAATAAAAAAAAACTGTAAAAAACAAATGTAATAATAACAATGGATGTAATTATGGGTAATTGTACAATTTGCCATCAAAATACAGATATTTTAATACAAGAATCTACACAAAAATTTGTTGTTATCATTCAACAAATAATACCAAAGAAATCGTTGAATATAACAGAAGTAAATTGTTTTTTATTTGTTAAAATCAATAATAAATTAATCTTCTTTTTGTAGTTTAATAAAATTGATATAAAATTATGTTTGATTTGTTGCCAAAAATTGTTGATTGCAAATAAACAAAATAAATTGTTTAACAATGAAATGATTGTTGATGATTTACGAAAAACAACAGAAAATTGTTGCCAATTATGCTATAATGATCAGAATTTGATAAAATTGAAAGATACACGAAATTTTATCTATAAATTAAATGGTACAGTTGATAAGAATAAATTATTATGTTTGGATTGTTGCTATTATCACGATATTGTATCGTTTGTTACAAATGGTTTATTTAAAAGTTTTGTAAGTTTATTTGATTTATTATCGATTGTATAGTGAAGAAAGTTGATTTTTTCAGCCGAAAGTTGCAGCAAATGGTGGCCGTAAACGTACAATTTCCAATATTTTATTCAATCTAGAACCAGTCTCGAAGAGTGTTTATAAAATTCCCGAAAATGTCTATAACGATTTGAAATTATACAAAAAACTTCCATATATTGATTTAACAATCAATAATAATAACAACAATAATTCTTATCATCATCATCGTCATCGTCATAATAATCGATCGAAGGAAATTAAGAAAAATTATACGAAATTATTAACGCCGAAATATAAGATTAAATTGAAAAAACCGGTAAATAATAAAACGAAAAAAGAACGAAAATCGAGAATTTTAAAATTACAAAATGATAAGACATTAGGTGGTGAATCACCACAAAATACATCAACACCAATGAAGATTGATAATGATATATCAATTAAAGAGGATGAAACACCCAAATTGAATTTATCAAATAATCTATCAAGACGATTATCAGTTATTTTTGATAGTACACCAGAAGATAATTAAGAACAAAGAAATATTATAAGCCTTAAATATGTTTTTTTTTTTGTTTGTTTTTATTATTATTTCTTTGCAAAGGTTGTAAAAATTAATAGAGTTTTTCCAAATAAAATTTGTACCATTTGAAATTATTTGGTTTTATTTTGATGGCCCAACTAAAACTAGTGAAAAGCTCTGACCAAGATGAAGTTACATTAGTTAGGAATGGATTGGGCTTTCTGTTAATAGAAAATTTGGAACCATCCCAAATCTGATTTTTATATTGAGACAAATAGGAGAAAAGCTACAAAGGAAAGGAAATCTATTTACGTTTTGTAAATTTAAAGAAGGTCTTTGATAGAATATGAAGAAACGATATCTGGAATTGCTTGAAACCAACGTGGTACCAGTTAGAGAAGGACTGAAACAAACGGCGTATATCAAGTCCTCTACTGTACTAGAAAATCTACTGTTTGTCAACGACATGGTTTTAGTAGCTGATTGTGAGACAGGAGAGAATCTGCAACCAAATCTGTTATCCATAAAAAAAAAACATAGAATTGCTATACGATCATAGAGGGAGTCAGGGAAGCAGTGGAGCATTATAGGGTTTTGGAATCCTGGGGGCCTCATTTTAATTATTGAACTGTAGATAAAATCTCATTCAAAACAAAACTAGATACACAGCTGCAAGTTCATGTCAGACTGATTTATTTTGATTTGTTGAGGAACGCCTATGAAGTCCTAAATCCATATGTTTTTTTAACGACCAAACATTTTATCCAAAGATTCTAGTCAAAAACGGCAAAAGAATTTCCATTAATTTTATCAAAATATTAATGTAGAATTTTCAAAAATTTTGCCCTAAATAAACTGCAAATTTTGGGCTGAATCCATCAAAATAAGCGAATGTATAAATTATAACCAAAAACGACCAATTTTATGATAATTTATTCAGAATTAGCTAAAATTTGCATAGGATTCTTCTTGAAAAGAACACAATATTTTTAAGTTAACAAATAATAACAAATGTTATTCAAAAGTTGGATTATGCCGCCATTTTATGGTGGTAGAGTTGGTCGCATTGTTAGTGTTACCAACCTTGATTTAGTGTTCGAAATACATGTAACTATAGAATTAACCAGATGCGCACGCAAAACAAATCAATCGTGCAGACAGTCAACGTTGCCAAAATTGGAATAAATAAAAGAGATTCCGTTTATATTGCGTCCAAAACTACAGTAATAGCTATAATTTCAAATTGTACTTAATTTGAATACAATTTTATAATAAATATTGATTGGAAAATACCAATGTCGGATTAAACAAATTGACAAGGAGGCACCAGGCTAGGGACACAACGTATTTAATCTTGCAAGAAAATTGCAGTCAGGTTTCAATAAATTGTAATAGACCGATAAATGCGATAGAAAAATATGGGAAAAGCTGTTTGATACGTTTAGCTGCAAAAGAATAGATGTTAATGTTGTAAGTAGACCCATATGGAATTCAATTTAATAACAACGAACAACACTACATGAAATGAATATGATTCTCAACTAATGGTGATAATTTGGGAATTTTAGAGTTAATAACGGAGTACGATCTTTTTCTAAAATTGCATTCAGTCACCATAATATGGGAACATCTGGGTATGGCTCCCACATATTTTTATGCAGGTCTTCCAAGCCTGGTGGGCCTCTATACCTATCGCATAGGATGACAACGTATTGCTCTAAAATCTACAAAGTTTAGGATTTAGGGAGACCTTTTTACGATTTTAGTACGTGATAGAGTCACGTTGACTAAAGTGGGTGAGTCTTATGTGAACCGAGACGTCACACTTGCATAATATGTGTTCGGAGGTCTACTTCTCTCTCTATTTATGTCCAGTTAGGCAGATAGTCATTCCTGGACAGTGTCCTATCCACAGATTTCCTGCCTTTTGTGGGTCTTGGCTAGGCCACAGAATGGTTATTTTGGACCTACGAGTGGAGTGAATTTAAACGATAACATAAGGTCAGGTTCCAGGCTTCTATAGTTATAGCCGTATTAGTTACCCGCCCTTTTGGGATATGTATCTAGGAATCGAAGTCTTTTCCTCGGATAATGAGTGTTGATTCAATATCAAACAAAACTCACTTTGACCAGCTGACTTTAGTGTGATGATATGTCGGGTGTTAGATAGTGAAGTTGTTTGGACCCTCTCAAATACTGTCTCACATAAATCAGCTTGCAAACCACATTAGCAAACTTACTTAATTTGGCTAAAGTACTTAATTATTTTCTAATAATTTTTAAAATTTGTATAGAATTGGCTCATTAAAATTGTGTAAAGGCTTCCACAGGGCTTAATCCGGTACTGGAAAGAACGTCACTATGTACGCTAGTAATACTGGCAACATGGCAAATTTTGCCGCATACTATGGTGTGTTCTGGTTATCATGTGTTCGGTATACCAAATTTTCACCCAACAATTTACCAATAGAAACATATAAGAGTTTATTTACCCATTTACTCCTCAAAAAATAGCATTGTTAAATAAAAACAATAACAAAAAAAAAACACACACCCTTTATTTTATTTTTTAACATTTAAAAGATAAATTAGTGAAGGCAAAAATTACACAGAAATCCATAATTGAATCAAGATAAACGGGGTGGTGGTAAGTTATATTGTTTATAAATTTAAATTTTTAATTAAATTAACAACATCTATATTTCTATTACTTCTATTGGTTATTCAATTGTTTTTAACGTATTCGATTGTCATTTGTTTTACAAATTCTCTATTCAGTTTCTGAATGAATTCCATAATTACATTAAATATTTTTTATAGGAAAAAATACACTACAAATATTTAAATCAATAATAATTAATTAACAATTAATCATTAATTAATTAAAAAAATTAAAATAAAGATTGTTACAATAGTAGGCTGTGTAAGAATGACACTTGTATTAAATTACTAAGCCTACTTGGTTTCATCATTTTTATTATTATTTATGAATGAAAACCAAAAAAAAATGTAACATTAATTATGTTTCTATTAAAAAAAAAACACAGGAAGAAAGTAGAATTAATTTTGTTTAAAAAAAAAGTATAATTAATTGAGAAAAATAATAATAATAATAATAAGGACGGATATCTTCCGTTCCAAAACAGTGCACACTAGAAACAATCAAGATGGCATCAATGATAAATTTATGATTATTTCCTTTAATTTTTCAAATAAACAATTAAAAAAAAAATTGCGTTTTCGTAATCTCTAAATTGTTATTAATTTAAAAATAATAAGGGGGTTGAGAATCTTTTTTTTTTTTGATTGTTTTGGGCCTTGGAGTTAGACGGAAGCTAACAAATAAGGTCATATATTGGTTGTTAGTAGTGGAATTGGTTGTTGGTGGTGGTGGTGGCGGCAGCAATCGAAAAATCAATAGCCCATCGTCCTGGTAGTCGGGTAGTGGTGGTGGTGGTAGTGGAGAGAAAACTAAATAATGTTCTTGTACTATCAGCGCCGCCACCATTTCCATTTACATTCCACCCCCTTATAAATGTCCTGTAAGTTATATCCTGTTGAGCTAGGTGATTGTAACACGCGTATTTCTATATTAATCCACCATTATTAGTGTTTTATTGCATTAACAATTGCAACAAATTCAATAAAATTGTTTATTGTGATATTAACAATAAAACAGATTGTTGTATTACGTAAAAAAATGTCCATCATGTTTTAACGATTCAATTCTGTGTTTTTATGGAGAATATTGATGAAATATCGAGGAAATGTGGTAAGTTTCCTGAAATTAACCCCATTAACTTCGATAGATTTACGTGTGAAAAATGGAGAGTATTACCCCCAATTGTGGGGTAATCTCTATATCTATCGGTATATTATGTATTTGTGTAGGTATGTAAATGTGTATGTGGTTGATTTTCTCGTAACATTATCAAATGTTGACTCACACACCCCCCCTTGTACTATATAGGATAACAAAATTACAGACCCCTTGACGTTGATCGATTTCTCTCCTTTATACCGGTCTAAATTTGTCTGGTGCGTGTGTTTCGATTAATCAGTAAGCCGCCTCCATGGCACCTTCTTCCATGTTTTCAATATACTTATTCAAAAATTACTAGGAATTTTTTTTCTTCTAAAAAGAGTAAAAGAGCTTCAATCGATGCGTCATCCATTAGTCCTGACCTGTACGTCTATTACGTTTTTTGTTTGTTTATTTGTTGATTTGGTATTTATTGGAATTTATTGGAAAAGAGCATTTATTGTTCATTTATTTGGTAAATGTCAAAATTTAATTAAAATTCCACCTTGACCTTTCGCCCTTTCCATATTGGAATACCCCCAGATTTTCTACATTATCGTTACATTTTTTTCTTTTGACGAAAATTCTTTCAACCAATCAAAATACAAATTACAACGACAAAATGGTGGTAGATTTATCGATAAGACAATCTGATAGGTTTATTATTATAAATAGATTTCTAATTGGTATATATCGGTGATTATTTGAACCAATCAAAACGTATCTGTTTTTATCCAATAAAAATACTAATATTTCATCATAGGCGACTTTGTTCGATAATAATTATTTCCTTATAGGTAGAAAGTAATGGTAGTTCTGCCTGGGGATGTTGTGTGGCGAATTCCACAAAGCACCCCTTGGTTTAATAACAACAACAACAACAATATCGGATTATTGTAATCCATATACATCATTATTAACATTAATACAAAGTATGGCAGCTATAACTGCACAACAACAACAACAACTTGAACAACTCGAACGACATGATGATAATGATGATGATGATATTTATCTTGGTATGAAAAAACAAGTGAAAAATACTACAATAAATACTACAAATATCAATAATGTTGTGGAAATCAATTCGAATTTTCCAGAAAATGGCTTATTAAGTTATGAAAATCCAAATTATCATTTAGATCCGCAACGTTTAGATGATGCACTAAATTCAAATACAAATTTATTTATTGATGATGATGATGATGATGACGATGATGATGATGATCTAGATGATAATAACGATATGTTATATCAACAATTAGATGATATGTGTAATATAGGACATGATAATATTATTAAAAACAATCAAAATCATCATAGTGGGCATGGTCGTAAAGCTTATGCTACATTAGATATTGGTACAATGGGTGTTGATATCAATACTGGACCATTGGCCCATATCAATTCTACCAATATTAATGACAATAAAAGGTATGCCATATTTTTGTTATAACAACAACAGAAAAAAACTAGGGGATGAACCAATAATTTAATAAATGAAGTGTTTTAATATGGTGTGCAAAATTCTCCCGTTTTAGTAGATCTTGTTTTTTTTTTTTGCTAAAGATGGCAACAATTATATTGAGAGACAATTGTTTTGTTGTAGGAATATTGAACGGAATGGAAACCTGCTGGATAACACAGAAAAATCTAGAACAATCCGAGATAAGTAGGTTTTCCTTATGCTATTTCATAGTTAATCATCATATAAGCTTTTGATTTTTCTTTTGTTATTTAATTGATAATAAGAGAAAACAAATTAAGAGTAAAAAAATGAGCACATCATATCAAACAATTTCATTAGTATTTGTTGTGTATTTTCCATGCTTTGTTAATCATCCTTGGTAATTAGGGGGCAAAACATTTTTGTTGTATAAAGGTATATCCCATTAGGAAATTCACCACACAGTAACGGTTTTTTTTTATTCGATTCAGTTGGTAGAATTGTCAACATTTTTTTTTTATGGTTTCTATATACCAAAAACTAATCCAACCACTAAGTCGGATCAAAACTGTTGGTGTGGAAACCACAGTTCTAGTTGAATATTTATTTCAAATATATCCCATTATAGAACACCCTTGCAGAGTTTTGAAACGTTTTTCTTCTTCACATATCCAAAACAATAATTCCACACAAAAATTCTTTGCATATTTCTATCTTTTAATTTTGGCACTAGATAAGTAGAAAGTTAATGCAATTTGGGAGATTTTCGGCAAAAAATAGTTTTGCAGGGTCTGTTACAACCCTATTGTCGTTTTTCCAACTTGAGTGCGAATTCGAATAGCGAAAAACATGTCCTTTAGAATTTATAATTCTAAGGGACGTGTACAGTACCTATACAGAAGGTTCCATTTAATGCTGTAGATCTGTTTGTGCATAACAAAAAAAAAGAAAAGAGAACAGCCACGTTGTAGCTAGTGGTGGTAGGAGCATTAGGAGGGTTTCAGCCGTATGTGCTCCCTTGGCTCCCGACTTAAATCTGCATTGTATTCTACTCATTCCGGACTTTTACTAGTAGTAGTGGTTGTTATCAGAGGCGGCGCCATAATAAAATGAGCCGGACCAAAGATTATTCAAAAAGGACTCAAAACATATGCACTTAATTCATTAACTAAATTCAACAATGGATTATTATTAATTAATAACATCAAGACCAGGGAGGGCAAGAAACATTTATAGGGGGACTTTAGCCCATCTAAGCCTCTTTGTAGCGCCGCCCCAATTCTACGTTCAATATTGTAAAATTTCGTTAACAAATAACGGAACTGCAGCTTTAAGTGAAACAGTCTGTATACTTGCTGAAAATGATCTAAATCGGGAATTCCACCTTCCACTAATCGATTTGTTATAGTGCAGATGACAGCTGAACAACAACAAAGAAAGGAAAATCATTATGTTTTAATCATTTTTCAACTATTCATAAAAAAAAAACATACAGTGTGGGTTTTTCTAATATGAACATAAACAAAGATACTAGAACTATCTAATCGTAGGGGTTTTACATAAGTTAGCATGAGATCAACTTAAACTAAGTGGTTGGTCGTCTTAGAATTATTCTACCCACTCTTCGGGCCTATGCACACGACGCGCTAAACGCAACTAATTGTAAGACGTGCTGCAACCGTGGCGCTGTCGCAGCCTAAGCACCTTGGCACACGTTGATGAATTAACAAACGCACAGATATATCGATACTGGCGCGCTGTGGCATGAATGCGATACAAAGAAAAAGAACGCACTGCAACTGCGAGATTTTTAATCAGAAATTTGTCAACAATATTAGTAGGATCGCGTTGGTCCAAGCTTCCTCACAGACGGACAAAATGTGTACATTGTAAAAAGAGACGGAGCTAACTGTCGGACAATATCTTACTCTCTCAACTGAACCTCCTAAATTTTCATGAGCAAGCATGTAATGCAAACAGAGACAGGAACTTGCCGACACTTAGCACCTTCATATAGCTACACTTATCTTTATATGTTGGTACAATTTCGAATACTACAAACGCAAACAATCTAACATTTTTACGCACTGCAAACGCACGTTAAAAAGCCGTTGTCTGAATAGGCCCTTAGAGCTTTCTCTAAACAACACATCTTCCATCTTTGTCATGATTATGGTGAAACATCTGCAAGTTAATTTATCAGACAAGGATAGAACTATATGTTTGCATTAGAACAACCAACACTGTTTATACCTACAGTAAAAATTGAAAATCTACAATTCTGTTCTTATTGGTTTTTTTTTCAGTATTACCGAGAAAACAGCATTATTAACAAAAAATAATAAAGACAATCAAATAACCCATATTCCTGGCCAATTAAATAATGATTTATATGCAATACCAATAAAGAAACGATCACCATCAACAAAACAACAAAAAGATGAACAAGAAAAAGAATTATATACACCAGATAAAGAGAGTAGTGATAATGATTTACCACCTGGTTGGGAGAAACATGAAGATAATGATGGTCCATATTATTGGCATATAAAAAGTGGTACAATACAACGTGAAGTACCAATAGTACCAGATAATGAACAACAACAACAACAACAACAAACAACAATAACAAAAAATAATTTAATAAATAAAGAAAACGATATATTAATGATGACAATTGATAATTTCAATTCAACAATACCAACAACAACAACAACAGTAACAAGAAGTAATACAAGTTCAGCATTAGATTTAGAATGTGATGATAGACGACAACAACAAAAAAACAATGATATGTTATTGAAAAGACGTAGTTATCCATCAAAAGTTGATCAACAACCATCACAACAACAACAACAAGAAACACAAATCAAAGAACGTCCCATACGTTTTGCTGTACGATCATTAGGTTGGGTTGAAATTGCTGAAGATGATTTAACACCAGAACGTAGTAGTAAAGCTGTAAATAAATGTATTGTTGATTTATCTGTTGGTAAAAATGATTTACTTGATGTTGTTGGTAGATGGGGCGATGTAAATTATTTGTTTTTATTTAATTTATAATTTTTATAAAAAAATTTGATAATTTTAGGGTAAAGACTTATTCATGGATTTAGATGAGGGTGCGTTGAAATTGATCGATCCAGAAAATTTAACTGTATTGAATACACAACCAATACATACGATTCGAGTATGGGGAGTTGGTCGTGATAATGGCAGGTAAGTTATCTAATCATTCATCTTGTTATCAAACTATATTCTTCTAACTTTATTAACGCTAACTTTTGGATCATAGAGAGAGGTATTTGTTTAACCAATCCATTTTTATTATAAAAGTAATTTTTAAAATTCATTTTTTTCTTTGCAATTTTAGAGATTTTGCATATGTAGCTCGTGATCGTAGTACAAGAAAACACATGTGTCATGTATTCCGTTGCGATATGCCAGCTCGCACCATAGCGAATACATTACGTGACATTTGTAAAAAGATAATGATCGAACGTAGTTTACAACAAAATTTAGCAAAACCCATCGATATCAATGGTAGAAGTTTAGCAACAAGACCAACAAATCTACCAACAGAACATCGACGATTAACACGTAATGGTCAATCGTTAGTTAGTACGTTATTTCTCAATAATTATATTTAAACAAAATTATAATAAATTACAAAATTATAGCACAATCTTTCCCAACACCAATGGAGGAACCTAAGAAAGTTCTACGTGCCCAATATTTAGGTACAACACAAGTAACACAAGCTACTGGTATGGAAATATTAAATGAAGCTATTGATAGATTAGTTACATCTATACCACCGGAACAATGGCAATTTGTTAATGTTGCTGTAGCACCATCAATGATCTCCATTCAAAGTCCTACTGTAATTTCTATAAATTTTAATAAATACGAATATTTTTAATAGAAATATTAATGTTTTAGGATGATCGATTGATAGGTGAATGTCGTGTCCGTTATCTATCATTTTTAGGTATCGGTAAAATAATAAAATATTGTGCATTTATAATGCATACAGCACAAGATACATTTGTTGCACATGTTTTCTATTGTGAACCATCATCGGGGGCTTTATGTAAAACTATCGAAGCTGCCTGTAAAGTAAGTTGTGTTTTTTTTTATTTTGTTGATAAGAAGACAAGTTGTTATACAAACAATAATTTTAGTTAAGATATCAGAAATGTTTAGACGCCCATCCACAAGGTTTAGATCGTAATAATACAAATTTACAAACACCAGGTAAAAGTATTGGTGCAGCATTAAAATCAATTGTTGGTTCATTAACTGGACGTAAAAGTCGTAGTACAGATTCTTGAGATACGGTCAAGTCTCTACAGGTAATTATTAATAATTCGTACAGGGGTGGATTAATAAAATCGTCTTTAATAATTGTTAATGAATGAGTGAGGCAAAGATCGCAGAAGGTAGGCCTCTACTTGCGATTTCTAATAGCAATTAAAAAGTTGCAACTACCCAGACTACCCTAATAAGTCACTGGCAATAATTTAGTTCTTTAATTCTTGTGTCTTTGCTAAACCCCACGAGTGGATGTGCCGCCCTTCTTATAATGACTAGAAATATATACAGGTTGAGACATTTCAAGTGGAAACACTGGAGAAACGACATAGCCTTAGCCCGGGTTGAAAAGAGATATACAGTATACTGCAGCAAAATAGGTACATAGGAAAGAGCAGCGACACTACCCACTCTCATAGCTTTAACATAAGTTAGAACGAGATTACGAGAAAGTGGTTAGACAGAGGTGTAAGAGTATCGGTTGTTGACGCCGCCCATCTCTAATTGGGTTTACCTGACCAATGTTTTGTAACAGAGCATAAACATTTGCTATGTTTCCAGGCAATTTCATGAGTGTAGAAGGCGCTGATGCTTTTCCCTATGTAGCTATTTCGCTGTCGCATACTGTATAGAAGATGGGATGGTTGAGAAAGTATTCGTAAAAATATCTATCCTCCCTCCATGCCATATAACTTACCACCAAGGATTTCTATTCTTTTAACAGATGAAAAGGCATTTGTTATCTTTATCGCAAGTTAAGTAGAAACATTTCGATTCCAATAAGTAAGAGAAAGATTCTTATAGTTACTCCTATGTGTCTATTTGCAATGTCTCAACTTTAATGCTTGTTTTTTCCCTATGAGCCTAGATCCGATATTATTACGGTATACAGACTGAGACAATTTATCTAGAAACATAGCACAGTCTTGAGGTAAGTAATTTTACGAAAGCTATAAGACTGTCCCGGTTCTTGTATTTTCTCTTATGTTCCCAAATGAACTGTCTCAACCTGTATATAACATTTTTGAGTCGTAATAGTGACAGAAAAAGTAATAAAAATTGTTCTCAGAATCGACAGAACTCATTCAATTTTGAATTTTTACCGCCTTCCAAATTTTTGTAGCTTTTAAAACTTTAATCACCTCCCAAATTTTGCGGCCCTAAGTCCGGGCCGAAAAAACTAAATCCTGCATTGTTAAACCCTGCAAGTACATGCTGTCAGTGTCTGATGTTTATTGATAGACCAAAACTATTTTTAGTTATGCGATAACAGTGGAAAACCTTGTAGGATGCTCACCTTTCTGTAATCTTTGATAACAATTTCTTTATCGCAGTAGATTTTTTGATTGTCGCGACTAAAAGTTGCAAGTCTAGCCGATTTGTTTAATCCACCACTGGTTTGTTTTTTTTCTCCAAAAAAAAACGTGTAATAATACTCTGGAATCGTTCGAAAATTGAAAAAAACCTTTTGTAATTTAACAGGAATTATGTCTTTTGCCTGTAGAGCGAGAAGTTATAAAACATAAACATCTACAATCACCATTAACACAAAAATATATAACTTCGAGTTCTTCAGCTGATTTCCGTTCATTAACATCACCAATATTGGAACTGAAACAATTCAATAATATGGATATAATAGCACCTTGATTCTATTGGTTAACTATTATCAAATACGATAGAATAATAATAATAATAATAATTTGTACAGAATTCTAAAGCACCCTCTAATTAGGGAGATATAAGCAAATATTAGGGCTTATTACTCGAAAACAATAAATAATTAACAATTAGAGTTCTTGATTAAAATCAGAAGTTTGATTATGAAAGAATTATTTTAGATTTGTACATGTTTTGTAGTTGTTTATAATTGATAAGAAATTAATAAGCTTTGCTTTGAATTTCAAACAATAAATCTATAT
>JAZBGY010000993.1:0-32499 GCA_037414755.1 Lydus trimaculatus | reverse complement strand
TCACATATAGCTTGTTTCCTCTCTTCTTTAAGACCTTCTCTACGAGGTATATTCCAGGGTGCTTATTTTCTTATCAATAATAGTAACTTGAATTATAATGCACTTTTTAATCATCTTGTCATTTCGGATTAGGTCAGTTTTATCGGAATTTACTTATCAATTCATTTGTACACGAGTGTCCAATAGGAGCGCCATATTTATAATTTTGACGAACGCCTGCATTTATTCCATATGCAATACTAGTGATCTGAGTGTATTATGCCGGTATAAATATTCCTTTTCTGGACGACTTGACGAAAAATTCTTAATGGTCTCGTTATTTAATTGGCACAACCAACATCTTGTATTAAATATTGTTGTTATTATTATTTTTGTTACTTTTGTTATTGTTTTTGTTGTTGTTATTGTTGTTATTGTTGTTATTGTTGTTGTCTGCCATCTATCAATCTGTTTTATTGACCATCTGCCAATCAGTTTGTCAATTAAACGAAAAGGAATATGGAATTAAACAGGCCTTTTATTATTTACGAAGGGATACACTCAATTCAAGTCCAGTGTATAACGTTTTTCAAAAAAATGGTACTTATCTACACACAATGTATCATGGTTGTGTTACAATATAAAATCTGAATAACACCCTAATCAACCGCCTTCCAGTTCTGACTCCTATACTTTATATAAACAATAAACAACTGATAATACTTTTGCAATTTTTATTTTTCTGCACATGGAACTGGCATTAATGCAAAAGATTTCAGTTTCATGTGTTGATTCTAGAGCAATTTTCCAACTGTTGTTTGCCATCATTTTAGTACAGAATCTGTCAAATTTCCATCCAGTTTAATAAGATCTGCCAAGTTTCGATTTGAATTTGTCCAACATCTAATTCATATTACAGTGCATTATTGTATCAACGGTGTCTTTCTTTATCTACCTACAAATGAAACATTTTGGCTGACTGACCATACTGAATCCACCAACCCTGTTTATTGAATCAAATTCACAGTTACGTACACACGTAAATACTAACTTTGAACTTTTATTTTTATTATTTTGTATTCGAATTTGTATTATTATTGGTCTCAATAAAAATTTATAAGTATTCAATAATGTTGTTTAATTTCAATGAACTGGTCAATTCAATCAAAGTTTTATATGCGTGTTTTGTTAAACAAACCTTTAAGCGGCTCGGCTATATGTATACAAGGTTAGGCAAACGTCTCGGAACGGTCAAATAACTCAGGAGTCAGGATTTGGTAAAGCTAAAGATCTGATTTTTTGGATATTATAGTTTTAAATTATCATCTAACCATTCCTAAAACGTAAATTCGCGTCAAGAAATCGTGACGCCGACAAAAGTAACTAGAATTCCCCAAATTTCTCTGTTCAAGCCGGACCTCCGCCGAGAATACCCGAAGAATGAATAAGAAATACACCTTGTGCTTGAGACTGAAGCCGTGCTTGGGCAAGCAAGACTTGAGGCGGAGTCTGAGCTTCGTTTATGTATACGGGCATTACATTCTTCGTCACTATTCGCATATACTGCTTTAGCTTCAATGCAGAATCATAACAACTCCTGTTATGTCAATATGCATAAAACAGCATGCTTAAGGCGATAAAGCCCTACCACTATTATGTCCGCGATCTCAACAATTACTGCTAAATCAGAAATTGTGAATCTAACCAGAAAAAGCGACAACGTTCCCCCATTTATATTCAGATCAATTTAGGGAATGGCCATAGGCGCCACTTGAAATAGGCGCCAAATTTAGGGGATCACTGAACTATTGTAGCAATGTTTATTTATTTTAAATGTGACAGACAAGAAAAAGTGTAAAAAATTGCATTTTTGTTCTGTTTTATCCTTTTCATTCCCTACAAAAGCGCCTTTTATTTCTTGAGCCATAGGCGCTTAGAGTAGTAGCTACGGCACTGTATGTATGTATCTTTGTGGTTGAAAGACATTAAAAAAAAATTAATGGTGGATCTCAGGGATACAAAAGGGAGTTTGGACTTAATTATTTTATGTAATTTGTACATAAAAGAGTCTACATTTAATTAAGTTATTATACATATAGGTTTGGATTAATTTAATTTAATTGATTAACATCGTCTTGGTAGAAATTTCACAGCTTTCTGTCCATAATGTGTTTTCTTTCCATTCTTTACTTCACCTGTTTTCTTAATACCAACAAACCAATCTGGATACTCTATAGATCGATAACCGGTATAAGAGCCTTGGAAATGTTCTTCAAAAATTGTACCGTCAATTTCTGGATTTTCCTAAAATTATTCAATTCTATAAGTAATTAATCAATTGTTATGTTTTTTCTTTTTCTTAATGAATTAATTTACTTCTCCATAAAGATTACCGTCAGCATCAAAACATAAATACAGTTGTGTATCAATACCTTTAATTCGTACTAATGCTACATCACCACCTGTTGTTATCTCTAATATTGAATTTGTATCATTATCATCAGTTGTACCCAAAACAACACCATCATTTCGTATTGTTAGATTAAAACCATGTTCACAGCATAATCGCATACGGTTGCTTAAATCTGGATTGCCTGGAGGAATGTTTTGCATTGCTACGAAAAGAAAAATAATGTTGCATAAACATTTTGTACAGTTTGTCCGACTCAGCATTGATCTATGCTGTTATTATGTTTACAAAATTCTTTACTAATTTTTCATTCTCTACAGTGGCGAATTTGGGATTATTTCAAGGAGCATTAGATACGTTTTTGGGCTACTTTAGAAATGAGTAGTGATGAAACAGTTTTTCGATTTCTGTCAGTAAGTAGCTATAGTCTGTTAAATGACTTAAGAGATACAGTAAAATAATAAAAATTGGTTCGCTATAAATATAGCAGCAAGGACTTGAACCATAGTAATCAACTTCTGTAAAGCGGAGTAAAGACACCTTACCTTTCAGAAGTGTACACATCTAATGTGATAGATAATTTGGTGCTCTCCCCTAAGCTGCCTTCCAAGGCAAAAACTCCCACTTAATTCTAGCTTCTTTTAGTACGTGTATAAGCTGAATCTCGCCCCCGAAATCCTAAACTACTGGCTACACTACTGCTAAAGAGGATTCTTAAAGCTAGACATTTACAGTCCAATCTGTAGGAATAAGTTGTAGATCTATAGTTGCATGCGTGTGACAACTTACGCACCCACAAATGATCCTACTAGCTGTTCCAACCAGTTCTTTTTGTGCTTTCTTGAAATGTTAACACTGGTGTTAAGTTAAAAATGTCATTATCCTCAGGCTTGTAGGACTTGTAGAAGACTACTTCCCTACTCACGAACCAATGCAGTAGGGAATCAAAGAGTATAAGATAGAGAAGCAGTGTCAGACTCATAATTACTAATTAGTACAACTCTTGAAGGATGACGGGGCAAGGGGGTCTTTGAATGAAATGTATAGTAAACAGGTGATTCAAACCTTGTCGCGGGTCTGAGATACCAGAGGCGCTGAAACTCGTATATTACATTTTAGCATTGACTCTTACGGGCTGTTTCCCCTCTATCTTATATTCTTTGTAGGGGATGTAGAATGGAGTCGCCACACTCGCCACTGTAATCTGGTCAGGTAGCAAGCTCTCTTTAGGACTGATTGATCTTATGAGAATCCATTATGTAGTGGAATGACATCACTGATGCCTGAGCCAGCAACGCATTTTATACGACAATCTATTTCAACATGACGAATTCAAAATCAAGATGCTTGTGGAACAACTGCAATTTGACGGCCTGGTAGATATAAAGATGGCGGTGAATCACTGGTCGCCTGTGTGAGTAGCCGCTAACTAAAGCATCGGTCAGTCTGGTAAAGAGCCGGACGGATTGACAGTTCTCGGTCAGGTACCATCGGATAAATCCTAAATGTCGTCCAACACCGCACTCATGTTCCAACGATAGGCCGATAACGAAAGAGTGGAGCGAGTGTAGTCTTACATATTCGACTGTGAACGTCTAGCTTAATGGTAATGCTTAGAAATGAATGTTTTCTTAATAAAATAATAATAATATTAAAAATAGTTATTTATTGTTATTACAAAAGTATTAGTTCAGTAGGTATGAATATAAAAACTTTATTTTTGAAGAGGCAAGAACAATAATACAACTGTAATCGTTTTCAGGTTTCAGTAGTGTACCAAAAATTTTACAAAATTTATAAAACTGCGGAATGTAATCTTTATATTTCCAGGTTTTTTTGAATTTGTTAGTTCAACTGTTAGCATTTCTTCTACAATTTAAACGCTAACTCTAAAGGCGCGTCTCCACACGGACACATTTAGTCGGCAACATGTTGCCTGTATAAAATTTCTCGCGTGGATCAGCAGTTTTGAGAGCTACTCACGTGCTAGAGCAACATAGTCAACGCCGGCAACTGTTCCATGCGTGAGCTGTGAATGAATAAACATCAAAGGAATGTTGCAAGCAATATGTGTCCCGTGTAGACGTGTTTTGTAGTTGGTTAATTTGTTGCATGGCGAATAATTGTAAAAAACTTATAATTCTTGGTGCTTTAGTTCTAATTGCGCACTATATGAAATATAAAACCCTAATTTATCTATTAGAAAGAAACCAAAATAAAATAAACTGCTATAACAAGTCGGATCAGCTGATTCATGCTGCCAACTACGGTAAACAATAGACACACGAGACACGTAATTTGCGGTAACGTGTAGCCCAGTGTAGACAGCACCCGCAAACAGCGCTGCAGTAACGCTTGCACTATGTTGCCGGATAAATGTGTCCGTGTGGAGACGCGCCTTAACATTAACACTAAATTTTGATTTAACATAATATTTTTTTCATAAAAACACTAATAGAATTATTGAAATTTTGATCGTCTTGGTAGAAAACGTATGGCTCTCTGTCCATATGCTGTTTTTGGTCCACGTTTAATCCGTCCTGATTTTTTAATACCAATATACCAACCAAGATGTGCATATTTTCTTGATAAATATGTTGAATAAGATCCTTGAAATGATTCAATAAATACAGTTGATTCATTATTCATATCAGATTCACCATATAAACGTCCTTTATGATCCATTGCAACATATAAATTGGTTAATAAACCTTTTATACGTACATGTCCTGGATGATTTGCTGATATCAATTCTAAATATGCTAAAAATTACAAAAAATAAATAAATAAAAAGTCAATCAAGAATGATTGGTTTTAATTAACTGTGCAAATCATTATCATCTGGTGTCCCACGTACTGTACCATCCGGATAAATTGTTAAATGATGATTAGTTCTTGAATATAATTGCATTTTAGTACCAAATAATGGATTACCAAATGGTACATGACGTAATTGGCGCCAATTTGTTGTTGTTGAACTACCTGGTACTGGAGGCCAAACTATTTGTGAATTATTCGGTAGATTCCTACAACTAAAATTAGAAATATTTCTATAAATATTTGTTAAATTTCATTCATCTCCTCTATTCGTTGAATAATAACGATTTTATTGTAAAAATAAACAAATAAAGAATTAAATTAACTTACCAACAAGTTGACCGTTTTACTCGACTATTATCAATTGAAACACCATCGATTTCATCTGAATTTGATGAATTATCATCACTACTATCACTAGTATTATTATGCATTTTGAGGCTTATTTTAAATGAAATTTAATTTGTTTAAATTAGCTTTATTGGTTGTTAAATTTTTCACGTTCTATAATGCAAATATATTCGTCATACATGAATGTTTTAGGAAAAACACAAACGTTACCCTTTAATTCCAGACAATTTTCAACGTAAAACTAATTCACATTTCTCACATTTTCCTATAACTAATAAATAGAAACGCTATTAAATCGGTTTAAAAATAGATATTTAATCTATAGTTTAGAAATAATTTTTCTTTTCATATTCAAATCAACGTGCTGGTTTCAATCATACAGAAATAAATTGAGTCATTTATTTATGGCACTTACCTCAAATTGTTAAAGCTATAAAATTTTATTTGTTAAAACTGGTCTAGTTTCAAATATTAACTGAACATTAATGTAAACAATTTTAAATTTACATTTTTCCTAATATCAATAAATTAATTACGTTGTGAGATTGGTTGTATAACCTCTAAGCGTGGAAATTTTAAGGAAAATCGATCCATTTCCATTACTCTAAGCCGGCTTTACACAGACGCTCTTAACCGCGCGCCTGAGGAACGCGTGAAAATGAACACGCCAGTCAGCCAGGCCAAAGCACAAGCAATCCCGCACGCCGAAATGTATCGTGTAAAATGTTGTCAACGCGCCATTCCACACTATTAGCACTGACGTTCTGTCGTGCGCGCAATACGTGTAAAGGCAAAAACTGTCTATTTTCGCAAGTGACTGGCGTGGCGAGTAGAATTTAGAAAATAGTGTGCTTTTCACATCCCACATTTGGACTGCGCGATTTTCTTTTATTTCGGTATTTTTAGCCGTTAATTCAAGACTTTCATCCACTTCTGTGCGAAAAATTGAAGAGATCGTGTAAAAGAATTTCAACAAGTTAAAAATTCTACACGCCACGCCAATCATGTGCAGAAAGAGCAATTTCCCATTTAAACGAAAATTTTAACCGGGATAAGCATCCTTAATAGGAGTGTGGAATGGCGCGTTGACAACGCTTTCGGCGTGCGCGATTGCGGGTCTGTTTTCGCGCGGTTAAGAGCGTACGTATAAATGCTACTCTTGGTGGAACATCCAATCCTGGCGTGTCCTAAATACCGCGTGAAAAAGAACGCTCCAACATCGCCTTCACACAGACATTTGCGCGCGCGCGATTGGGCGTGAACGTCCTAAATCACGCGGTTAAGAGTGTCAGTGTAATTATACGTAACTGTGTTGTTATTATTATTACTTCTTTCTTTTTTAACACTTTTTTTTGGACTAGATCTACTAGGAGTTATGAGGCGTTCCTTTGAGTTGAAAATCAAATATCCCGCATGTTTTATGATATAGCAGACGATGGTAACAATCGAAAATTCCCTATATTTGGGTTGAACACATTCTGGAATTCTCACTTGAATTAATAGCAACCTTTGAAATCTAAATATAGCTGGAATAGTGACTTGACACGTTCGCTACTGATTGTACTGCTAACAGATAATCTAGAACTTCACTTGAAGCTTTTTTAATTACTTATAGGAAAACCCGGATTATTGCTATTCTCGATTTATTGCGGTTTATGGTTTGGCACCGAAATTATTTCGCTTCAAATTCGCATCATCGCAATCGAAAAATCACAATCCGGATACTTTTACTAGGTAGCAATGCTTCTGGAAAATGCAAGATGAAGCCTTTCTTTATTTATCGTTCACAAAATCCACACATGCTTAGAAGTTTTGATACAAAATTCCTTTCTGTTCATTGAAGATCCAATAGAAAATCGTGAATGATAAAAACTATTTTTGATGATTGGTTTGAAAACTACTATTCTCCTGAAGGTGAAAGGTACTGCAAATCACAGTGTCGATTCCAAATCACTTTTATACGGGAAATTTGAATGTTGCGTTTTGGTAGAAGCGTACCTACGTCGGGAGTTAGGGTGGAGGTAATTCATTCGTTGTTTTCGTCAACAACTTGTTAACCATAATAGCTACTTTTTAGCAATAACAGCAACTGGTTAGCAATAATAAGTTGTTGGAAACAACAACGGGGGAAATTACCCCCACCCAACTCCAGGCGCCTCGACCAAAACGTAAAATTCAAATTTCCAGCGCAAAAGTGATTTAAAATCGGCACTGCTGTACTACTCATACTCAAGTCATTCCTCTAAGGCATATTACCTAGAACTTTTTCACAAGTAGATGAAACCATGACTTTGATAGAATTCTGGAAGGTATTCAATATCAAAAATTGCATTGAAAATGTCAAGGAAGTATGAAGTAAATTAGAGTTTAGCAAGTCTGAAAGCGGCGTAGCGAAAGATTATTTCTTATCGGGCAAATGATTGTAAAGGATGTGAAAATGAAGTAGCCCATGTTATTAACCCATTTGCTGTCTTGGTCCTCATTTGGGGACCGATTAGTTAAAAATTATTATGGTGAGCGACTTTCCTAAGGCTAAGGATGGGATCATATATTCCTATGCCAGTTCCATTCTTTATTTTAGATCCATCCGTGTACCAGACGGAGGATTTGCACTTTAGTTTGCCTATCCAAGTTCTTATCCCTTGACGGTCTTCTATAACCACATCAAAAGGGACATCGAAGTCAAATTCTGTGCGTATTTACTCCATATTTTCTAGATATCTTTGCCAGTCTCCTGATTTGGAATTGGCAGTCAGGGGCAACCTCAGGACAGCCAGGAATTCTTCCTTCCGTACTTGGAGATGAAGCGGAAGTAGGTCCAGAAGTGTCTTCATAGCGATTGTAGGAGTGGCTCACATAGCTCCAGTAACACTCAGACACACTAATCGTCGCAAATAATGCGTATATTTCTTTATTGCTCTGGGCGCTCAAACGAAGCATGACCGGAGTACGTCAAAAAGCTGCCAGACTAAATTAGAAGAAGTTGTCATATTTTTGAGCCTCTCTAATGAGATCTTTACAGTTATCAACTCGGTGCAATTTTTGGTCGTCCATTAAACGATGCGGAACAAACTTTGAAACTAGCTTCCGAAGACCAAGTTTTTCGATTAAAATACGATGGGTATTTCAAGTTCCATCTCGACAAATCTAACGGAAGTTTTTTTCCAAATCTTCACGAAATCACGCACTTTTTCGACATTTTCTTCAGTCATCGTTTCAACTCACCTGCCTGATCGTTTATCATCACCCACATCATCTCTGACTTCTCTGAACCGTCGATGCCACTAAAAAACTTGTGTTTGTGATAAGCAATCATCTCCATAAGTGATTTTGAGCATTTTACCGTTTTGAACACAGAACTTAATGTTGATTCTTTGTATACAAACTACTGTCCTTTAACGCGTTGTATTTTGACTTCTAGTAGTAAAAGAAATATCATGAAATTTTCACAGTTTACTGAGAAAGGTTGAAATTTCATAAACCAATTTCCTACAAGTAGATGGGGCCACTAATTTTGTTAAACTAGAGCCATTCCGGACATGGTTCTATTTAACAGAAGATTTATTTAATTTCCCTAGTACTCTAGATGTACAGGTGTAACTATATTCAAATAGATAAACATTGAAAAGTTCTCCTATTTTTCTAATAGAATCTCTCTGTATTATCGATCAAATTTCAAATAATCCGCGTAGACAAGTTGGGAAACATACTCAGCAGAAAATCTCTAAAAATCTGTCACAATTTCCGTCAAATAATTCTAACCTTAAAATTTTGTTTATCAACTGATTTATCAATTTTCACATTTTAAATAAATTGATTAACAAAAAAAATATATAGCCAAATGGCTGATGATTTGGATAATGTAAGTTTAAAATAATCAATTTTTTATTAATTTTGATTTCTAATCAAATCTATTTCAGATACCATCGATTACCGTTAAAGAACCTTTAGATTTAGTTAGGTTAAGTTTAGATGAACGTATTTATGTTAAAATGCGTAATGATCGTGAAATACGTGGACGATTACATGTAATTTGATTTTTTATTTTACTCGCATTATCCTCGTTATACCATTTTTTCTCCCACGACCATATGCGAAAATTACAGTTTGTGTACAATCAAGTAGGCACGAAAATTGCCAATATCGTAAAAAGTATCTGGCAAATTGGATGCGATTGGTTGTAGAGCTATAGGGCGTCTGGTAAATTACGCGTGATTGGCTACTTGCTCTGGGCGCTCACACGGAATTCGACCCGAGTACATCATGCATGAAAGGGTACTCAAACACTTTGAGCGCCCACGGTACTCAAATAGCGATTTGAGCAATATATCAAAATTTTAACTGGTTTTTACTTGTATAGAAAATTTGGAAACCAAAGCCTCTAACAGTATTATGGTCGTGGGAAAAATAGTGTACATAACTCGCTGTAGTGTGTCTATCGTGCTCGTGAGATTTCCACACTCGGCTGGTAATGCCTCGTGCATTAATATTCTCACTCGCACGATATCACTCACTTTCCATGCTAGTTATGTAAATCTGTTATTTTATTCTTAAAGGCTTATGATCAACATATGAATATGGTGTTGAGTGATGCTGAAGAGACCATAACAACAGTGGAAATAGATGAAGAAACTTATGAAGAAGTCTATCGTACAACCAAACGCAATATTCCTATGTTGTTTGTACGTGGTGATGGTGTTATTTTAGTATCACCACCTATGAGGACATCTTAAATCTACTGTTTTTGTTTTACAATTTATTTCCCACTAATTAATTATACAATGGTTCTCCTATTTTAGAACGATTAAAATATTCAAATGTACGGAGTATTACTTACATAATTATTAAATAATTTTATACAAATCTGCAAATGATTGGAAAATAGAATCATAATAAATGAAGCTCAATAAAAATTTTACAAAAATTCACAATAATTATTTACATACAGTACAAATATAAAACTAAAATCGAATTTATAAAGCTAGAAGTTTTATAGTTGCCGGAATTTTATTATAAACTGCTTCTACACAATTATTTTGATATAGTTTTAGTTATTTTGGAAAGAATATATTTTTTTTTGTTAAAGTTAATACTGTAATTTGGCATTTTTGCACCGTTCTTCGATGTATTGCTCCTCACCGCTTTTTTTTTTTTAAAAAAAACCCTTTTCTTTCCCTATAATATCTGTATTTCTGTTCCTTATCATTTAATATACCTGACTAGTTGTACTAGCCTTTCTTTTATGTCACGCCGATGTTTCATTATCACCCCATCCTTCACTATCACATTCTGAATCACTACCAGAATCTGAATCGCTAAATTCAACAGCAACACGTCTAGCCAATATACTAGCAACATCATGTAAACCATTACCACGTTCCACTTCTTTTTGTTCAATTTTCTCAACTTTCCTCAATTTGATACCATCACGTATTGCTTTTAATAAATCATTACGTGGATCAACCATTGGTGGTGTTTGTTGTTTTGTTAAATTACGATCTTTGATTGGTGTTAATTTCGGTGGTGATGTACTATTTATTAATTTTGCTAAATCACCATTAACTAATGGTGGTGGACTACTAATTGGACCATTTGTTAATAGTGGCATTGGTGGTGGTGGTGGTGGCGGTGGCGGTATTACTTCTTGATTTTCCTCTTGTTGTATTGGTAATTGTTTTGGTGGTGAAGTTTGTTTTGGTATTGGTGGTGGTGGTGGTAATTCCTGTATAGATGTTGGTTCTGGTGTACTTTGATGTGATTGTGGACTATTCGATCTAGATTGACTTTGGGATCGTGTTAAATGTGCCGGTATACCATTTGGTGGTAATGGTGGTGGTGATGTTGTTGTTGTTGCTGTTATTGGTGTTGTTGTATCAGGTGGTGGTGGTGGTGGTGGTAATGTTTCACGACCTGTTGACATACTTCTGCCACGTGTTGGTGTATTTGCTGATGGTGTACTGGTATTACTTGGTGGGGCTGGTGGTGGTTGACTTGGTCGTACTTTACCACCACGTGTTGGTGTACCACTTTGTTGATATAATGATTCATTACTTGTTGGTCCTTGTTGGTACATACCATGCTGATAAGGATTCTCATCGAATTGTTGTTGTTGTTGATAAGTTGGTGAATGTATACCACCACCATCCGGCATTTCTTGTTGATAAGAACGGCGAATTTCTATAGAACTAGGTCGTGGTGGACGTATAATAGTCTGATCTATCATTACATTCTCATCGATTTGTTGTTGTTGTTGTTGTTGAATTGGTTGTTGTTGTTGTAATTGTATATGTTGTGGTGTACGATAAATTGAATTCAATGGCATAATATATTCACCATGTCCTACAGCAATTTGTTTTTGTCGTTCTCTTGTATTATGCGGTTGTCGTACACGTTTCTTATGACGATTACCTTGTCCACCATCTGTACGTGGCCGATGTGGTTTTTTACCACGATCATGCATCATTTTCTCTGTATCATTCAACATTTCTTGCCGCCATAATTCAAAGAAATAATTTGGATCTGTATAGAATTTCAAACCATCTTTACCATCATCACGATAACAATTCAATTTATCTAATGGTGGTGGTTTATCACATGATTTATAAGTTTCTAACATTGCTGTTGGCATTGTTGCCCTCGAAAAAATCTAAAGATAACAATTAATTGTTGATTGATTGATTAGAAATTAATCAAATCAATACTTACTTGTTGATGGAATACTACAGAACTTTTAAATGCTTTTCTCATATGGATATCTTGTAAAGAGACTTCCTCAACGGTACTATCTAATTGTGTCACTTTTATAGCTAATCGATCAATACGTGCTTGTAATGAATTTGAACGATCATAGATTTGTTGGGCATCTCTTGTCAATTCACCAAATATATCTTCAGCATGTCGTGATAATGATGATAATTGACGTACAATATTCGCTAATGTACCATTTGTTACAGCTTCTAATTCGGATGGTAATGGGAAATCATCTGGTAGTGTACCACGGGCCACATGTATTGGTTCGATAACTCTCTTTGGTAAAGGCATTTTTTTAATACAATTTTTTTGTTCTTCGTCAAATCGAACAATTTAAATTCTGTAAAAATGAATGAAATTGGAGTGATTATCTAGTTCACTTAAAAAAAAAACAACAAAAAAAAAAGGATATGAATCATTTACAAGTTCCGTTTTTTTCCCCCAATTATTATCAGAACAAATTGATTAATTGTCAACCTCAAATATTTACAGTGAATTTTTTTTATCATCCACAAAACGTAATTACGCAATTATTTGAATGGCAATCTTGACATTTCTACGATAATTTTCGCAATATCCATAGAAAGGCCAACTGTTTGGTATTTAATCTTGAATACCGTCCGTATTGGTGGAACAAACCTTTTTTACCTTTCAATTATTAATTTGTTTTTTATTATTATTAAAATTAACATTATTTTAAACAAATTCTACACAATTTCATGAAAACGTTTATTATTTAATAAAATTGCACTTTATTATTATTATTATTATTATTTTAAATAATAATTCTATAAAATGGCGATAAAGTAACACCCAGAACGGCAAATAATAATGGTGGAAACAAAATTGCCACGCCTTTAAAACAAAAAACACCAATAAGAAAAATCAAGGTTACCACTACTAGTCGTATTATAAAAAATTATGCAACCAACTATACAAAATAATAGCGGTATTTTTGAATAAAAAACAATGGTTATTTAAAAATTTTATATATAAAATAAAAATAAATAGAAATTGGGGTAAATATTAGTTGATAATAATAATAAAATATTGTTAAATATATAAAATTATACTAAACATTAACCATAATACAAAATAAAATAGTGTTCTTATTTATTATTGTTTTTTTTCTAAATCGAACAACAGATCTGTAATATACAGCACATTTAAAGAGTATTTTTTATTAGTATATGATTGACGAAACAAAACAAAAATTAAAAAAATATTAAATAATAGCGCTAAACGTGTTTACATATCATTTAACAAACACATCAACATCGATTAAACAGTCTAAATATTTATGTTAAAGACTTGGTGCTTATTTTTCACATTTTTAAAATATTTAAACTTCATTATTACAGATTTAAATTTAATTTAAATTAGTGAAGTTATAAATATTTTCCATATTAATTACCAAAATATTATTATTATTATTATTATGTCTTTTGTTTTGTTATATCAAACAAAAGAATTTGAAAAAAAAAAATTAGAAATACTTGATGATACTGGAGTTGCTTAAAATAATAAAATCTAGATACATCTAGATTTTTATCTAACAAATGAAGGAGTTTTTTTTTTCAATACCAGTAGCCGTACTAAACGAGTCGCTCTTGAGTATGCTATTCCATGTATAGTTTGCTAAGTGACTTAAGAGATCCAGTAAAGTAATAAAATTAGTTTTCTAGAGATATAGCAGCAATTGTTAAATATTGAAATTAGAAATAGATGACGATAAGCTGTTGAAACGTTTCTTTAAAAGCCGATCAAGTCCTTTATTGCTGTATCTATTGTGAATCAATTTTTATTATTTTACTGGATCTCTTAAGTCACATAACATACTATACAGGCAGTATTAGAGGTCTTTCTGGAACAAAAATACACCGTGGAGACACGCCCACATCATCAACTCGTTTGCCAAAGATAGTCAAATATAACGAGATGTGTGAATTCTATTGGCTAATATGAAACCACCTCCAACTGAACATCGGCAAAAGTCGGGCATGTTATCAGCCTGTGTGTATTTTTGATCCAAAAAGACCTCTAGTATGTACATGAGAAAATCTCCTTTATAATATTGGAAGATGAATGATTTTGATTGAGAGCTAAAAGTAAAGCTAAGCATCAATCACAGGTCGGTGAGACAGTAAGTAGTAGAGCAGCCGCATAAATAGAATGTACGTAAATGAATGGAGATGTGTCAATTAGAGCAAGTATACATTTGGCGTTTTGAAACGCACGTTTCAAGAGTGCAACATTTTCGAATAGGTGTACACTTGTAAACGTGCGTTTTTAGCCAAGCGCGCGTTCCAAGATTTTCGTTAAAACGCGCGTTGGACGGGCGCGTGCCGGACGCTTTGACATTCATACGCCGCCAATTTGTTGTACAGTTTAACACACAAGCTACTTCTTCTACATCCATTTATAGACTGTGCTGTGCAAACGTCCTACTAACGCCCATTAAACGAGCGGTGTGTATAGTACCAACACGCGATCAAAGCAACGCCGAACGCTCAATGTGTACTTGCTCTTAGGGTCGCAGAGCAGAGCGGCTATAAACTTCTTAACGTCGGCGGCTTGTCATATCAACGATCTAACTGATGCTCAGCTTAACGCTGAATTGTAACAAATAACTTTATTCTTTTGATTCCTTCAAATAAGAATTGGTCTAAAAGTTTGAACGAATCTTTCCAACTTTTGTTGCTCTTATTTATCTTCCAATAACGTGTTATTTTAGCGTCATAGAGCTTCAATTTTCTCAATTACAACTAGCACTGTGTCTATGGGAAATAATTTACAATTAGAGGTCTTTCTGGAACAAAAATACACAGGTTTGAGAATTAGGTCATCGTAGAGACACGCCCACATCATCAACTCGTCAGCCGTGGAACTTTATTGACTAATGTGAAACGCCCCTCCGACTAACCGGGTATTTTTGATCCTGAAAGACTTCTAGTTACAGCTTTTTCAAGAGGTTCATATTTAACAACGGTTTCATTAGAAATAGCTACCGGTATTATAAGATCTTCCATTGTAAAAACAACTACTAATAATATAATTATAATACGAAACAATTGCAACAATTTTACTAGAGATACATAGTATCAACTTATCGATAAAAAAATATACAAAATGGTTTGATTTGAAATCATAGAAATTTCCCAAAATTTCAAATAAAACACTCCATATATTTTCTCTTTTTCTTAAATATTATATGTATAGTGGTGTGTGTGTGTGTGTGTGGGTGTGTAACTTTTCCAATTATAGCTACTTTAATGCCAAAATTTTCAAACTTTTGCCTTCAATATGAAGTTGTTGTTATACATTTCTTAAAAAAAAACAAAAAACAAAAAAAAGTTATGTTTTGGGAAACATTGTTAATATTGCCGCACAAATTTTCTGTGGATTCGTTTCATCTGGATACATTTGCATAACTTGTGTTACTTGTTCTTCTGGAAAAATCGCTGCTAAATGATAATGCAATTTTCTACGTGTATCTTCTTGGAAATTTGTTGTTGTTGATGATGATGATTGTGACCATAATGTTGGCGGCCATAATTGTGGCTCTGAACAACTTGAAATACGTTGTACATGCCGTTGTTGTTGTTGTTGATGTGGTAATTGTGGTTGTTGATGATGAGGATGTTGTGGTGGCCATGGTCGATAAGAATCTGGTGCTGATGCAATTCGTGTTACATGTTGATGAATTTCCCAATTTTGTGATGTTGGTGGTGGTAGTGGTTGAGTTGGTGTTGTTGTTGTTGTTATAAAAGATTGTGGTTGTGGTGGTGGTAAATAACGTCTTAATAATCTTGGATCAGATGTTGGATTTAATGTTAATTGTCTTTGTAGTTTTTTATGTAAATTTTCTGTTGCTTGTGTTTGTTGTTGTTGTTGTTGTTGTTGTTGATATGTTGTACTACCAACATTATCAACACTTCTACTTTTCGACACAACTGTATGTTGCATATTATTTTCTTTAGGTGGTGGTATATTTGATCTAGTACGACTTAATGGTTGTTTATTACGATTTTCATTCTCTCTAGCTTGTAAATGACGTTGTGCATGTTCTGATAAACGTTCAGTAACACTTTTATGTGGTAATGGACCACGTTCAGGATGATGATATTTACATTTATTACCATATGTACATTTTTTACCATATGGACATGGTGGTGGTGGTGGATCTAATTTTTTAATTGTTTGACAACGTAAAAAATTATCTAATGTAGGCCCTGAACGTCCTAATGGATCATCTGGTGGCATAAAACGATCATTAACAAATGAATACATCAATATACGTTCTTCAATAACTTTACGAAATTCTTGACTTTCTTGACATAAATCACGATAATTATCATTACTAACAACAATACCATCAATTTCCGATGCTAATTTCAATATATAACGATCATCATAACATACCATACGTTTACCACCAATTAAACGTGATGGTGTAAATACTAACAGTCTATCTTTTTCTAATTCAGCTAATATGTCTTGATCACGTATTAAATTATCAGAACGTGGTGATTCTTTACGCCATTTCGGTACAAAAACTGTAATCTCTTTATGGCCACGTTGTTTAAACCAATCAACACATATTTTTATACCACGACATGAAAATATTTCTTTATTACCATGACTCATTGCAACATTACTACCATCAATAACAATTGGACGTAATTGTTGATTATTTGTTAATTCTAAATTTAAATCACCAATCACATCTAATGTACTATCAGTTGGACTATTATCACCAGCACTACCTACACCACTACCAACAATAACACTATTATTCGAATTATTACCACGTTGTGCACCTAATTTTATTAATTCAGCTAATAATTCATTTTGATCAGGTGTAGGTCCTAATTTTTGTAATGCCGCCTGTACTAAACGTTCTGTATAACCTAATTTCAATGCAAATTCGACACGAGCTGTATAACCAGGCGACGAACATGATGTCGTTGTTGTTGTTGTTATTGTTGAAGATGATGATTGCTCAATTGGATTTATTTGTACATAATCAGCATATTCAGCTGCCAAGGTGTCACTTGTTGTTCTTGATACATCTTGATGTTTATTAATTGGTTGATCAGTTTCATAATCCGAATCATAACTTGAATCTTCACCACCTACACCACTTGTACATCCTTCTTTACAGAGATCATCTACATATTTCTGAAAAATAAGAATAAACAAATTGAAAACAAAAAATGACCATGAAAAAATATCCTCAAGTTTTGTTTAAATATTTAAATTCTAGTCAAGGTTGTAAAGTTAATTTGAAAAATACCAGGACTATTGTTCAAAACGAAAAAAAGTCGGTCACTGTTATATCCGTTTTGTTGACTAATTATAAAACCAATAAATGTTTTATTTCGGCAATATGTCCTAGAGAAAAGCGTTAAATCATTTACATAAACAACATCAAAAAAAAAAAAAAAGGTTCAATTTCACCGATCGGATAAGAACCAGGAACTTCTACTTTCCAAGTAATGGTGTTGAACAATTACCTACGCCACGCCACAGCAACCGGGTACGGGTTCGATCCTCGCAAACGAACTTTTTTTTTTTGAATGTTCATAAAATATGAAAGAGACACGACACGCGTATTTATTTTATTGATTCTTTTAAGAAAACCTTGATGAAATAGGAAAAATTATTACGTAGTTGAATAAAAATTTCAACCAAATATCAAGATTTCGTGTTAATTCTTGAGGGAATTTTTTTTTTGTAAAATTACCTCACCATTTTGAATTTGTTTAAGTTTAATTACAACCAGCCATAGTAGAAAAAAATAAAATAGAAACCATTGGATTTATGGATTTAAAAATCTTGAACTTATAGAGTTGAAAGATGAAATGCTACCGGTCCAAAAGTAAGTCCTTTTCGAAACTAGAGGCTTTCTGGATCAAAAATACACAGAGGCTGTGTGCCGATGTCCGGTTAGTTGGAGGGGGTTCTACATTAGTCAACTTTATAAAAAAATGGAGTGGAAAAGCCTTCAGTAGCGTCATTAGATTTGACTATCTACGGCGTATGAGTTGATGATGTGAGCGTGTCTTCACGCTGACCTAGTTCTCAACCTGTGTATTTTTGATCCAAAAAGATCTCTAGTGTTGGTTGCCATTAGAAACGTACGTAAAAGTAGTTTTACGGCCGCTACTTACTATGAAATAAATCAAAAAGATTTAAATTTAGGCATTTCCGAGTTATAGTAACCCAAATACTATAAGGCTATATGGCACCAATAAAATTATCCCATTGTGTAAAAGTTAACTTGACTATAATAGAAAATATCTCCTGGTTGTAAACCAACTGGCGGGCCCGTGCCGCTCTACCATTATTTGTTTGACCAGGGTGGGATTTAAACAAATCTATCGAAACATGAAATGCAGATGGAACAAACGTTCCTATCTAAAAATCTTATTTATTAACCCAACCAGTTTGAAGCCGGACCTGGAATTCACAAGACTCAAATATTCGAAACATGATTTATTACAGGGAATGCGCCTACCTGCAGATGTCACAAAAGAGATGCTTATTTGTGGTCAGCTACTTTTATTGGTGCCATATAGCCTTATAGTATTTGGTCTACTATATTTACGGTTACACAAACTGGGCCCCAGTAAAATTTTTCCACGGGGCCCAAAAATGACGTTTTATTATAATTACAATGATGTCGGAAGCCTGAACATTCTGGGCCTCGGTAATTTGTACTGGTTTTATCCCCCCCCCCTATTGTTGAGTTGATAATTGTATACACCACGGCTGCAAAATGCATTTAACAATCTCGAGGTTGTTGGTTTCGGCCAACAATTCACAGATGGTACGCTAAATATGCAAAAATTCTCAGTTTTTACAAAATAGAGAACATTTTAGTTCTTCAACGTTACCACCACATCCATAGCCCTTCTACCTATTAATGAAAGACCAAAGATTATGACGTTGTCAACATTTTTTTTAAACATAATATAGAAGTTTTCAATTTAAATAAATTTTGCACGGAAAAAGTTAGAAAATGATATGAAAAGTTTCGTTTTTAAATTGAAGTCAAAGCTTTAAGTGATGGAACGGAACTACTTTTTAGACCCTATTCAGACACGGTGGAAACCGCGCGGTTTCCGAGACGGATCCTATTTACATTACCGTATACCCAGTTGTTCACACTTGTCCACACGGACCAAGGATCAGCAAATCAACCGCAGGAAAACATATCCGGGCGATTGTATAAAGGATCCTACACACCGACGCGGAACTGCGGGAGCGGGACCGGTAGCGGTAAGTTGGCGGGACTAAGGTCGTTTTCACACACAGCGGCAAAACCGAAACCGGAGCCGGAGCCGGCGCCGGCACCGAGTACGATGTAATCAAATGAGAGCTTTCACACACACGCCGGAACGGCAAAAATGTCGGCCCGGTCTCTTTCAACGAGAAATGTAGTCGGAGTGGATCTCGACAAGCCGGAGTCGGTGCCGGTGTGTCTGAAAACGACCTAAGAAAAGTTGCGGGATATCACCGTATTCACACTGATGCGGTATACCGCGAAGGTAAATCCGCATAAACAGCGTTTTTATTTTAGAACGCAGTCAGTACGGTTTTTTTTTCGCGTCCTACAGCGGGATCTAAGAATATCGTTACTAATAATAATAGAAAACTTAATTGAAATTGTTAAACAATATCCAATTCTATATGATCTGATGACTATAAAAATCGTCGGAAAAAGGATAAAGTTTGGGATCAAATTGGAAATAAATTAAAACATGATGGTAAATTGTATAGTAAATTGAAATTGTTCTATTTCTTTGATATTCAGCAAGAGCTAATGGCATTTTTGAACGCACGGTCTACTGTACGCACAAGTTATCTAAAGAAGAACACGAATATTTACCCAATGATTAAGCGGGAAGCGTTTCTTACATCACGCGTTCGCGAAACGCTCCCGTTACCGCTCCCACAGTCCCGCGCCTATATGTGGGATCCTTTACTACAGAATGCAATTAGGTCGTTCAGTTGCAAGACGGTTGCCGCACGTTAAAAATGTATGCCACCATACTGGCTGATTGAAATGTAGCTTGGATGGCGCATGTATATCCGCGCGGTTACCGCCGTGTCTGAAGGCTATCAATTTTCACGCGGTCCCAACCGCGCGGAATCCGCCGTGTCTGAACAGAGTCTTAGGGTACAGAAACACAAAAACCTCTAAAATTAATAATAAGCCAAAAACTAAAGTTCCTTTGAACAGAAAATAAGTGAAATGTAAACACCCTACCAACTATTGCTAGGAAATACCTACTCTAGATAAAAAATAAAATTTAACCCCTTCACTGTGTAAAATCGAAACTTAATAAAAGGGTTAAAAACCAAACAAAACTGTTTTTTTTTGGGGTATTTAGCCCTGATTTTCGAAAACAACAAAATAAACCAGGCGCAATATAAAAATCAGTTGTACTTTTTTTTGGAAATCTAAAAAAAGTCACCTTGTCGTTTCTAGAAAGTTTATTAAAGTCGCACTTTTACTGTGTAACCTTTCATCATCATAGAATCCGGCTTATTGAAACTTTTTTCTTATTAACAAACAAAAACTAATACGAATATTATTGGGGAATTTAACTAAATAACAGAAAATTTATACCCGGATACCCGTTTATTATATTGGCATTTTGATAAATCTATCATTAATTTATACGTAATATGTTCATTATTAATGGCCACTATAATTCTTTTTTCGAAAATTTCTAGTTTTATCACACACTTATTATGTATAAAAGGTCATTAAGGTTATATTTTTTTGATTTTTGATTTTTTAGAAAAATAAGGGAGGATTCATCAAGATAATTACCTCTTCAATAACTGTCATAATTTATTTGATGAAAATCCATATAGAAATTCACAAATTTTTGTTTTATAGAAAAACAACACAAACGTTCATCGAACCGGATATGTGGATAAATTAAACACAAAACACATATACATACACACAACACAAATATCCGCTTATTTGTTCTTACTATGATTAAAAAAAAAATACCGTTTTTGTTTGTAAAATATTTGGTGGATGATTACGATGATGATACTATCATCAACATCATCATCATTAACAACAAACACAAAATAACAAAACAGAAATCATCAGTGTTGCGTTTCGAACCGGATTTTCTATCTAAATCAAACTACGAACGAAAAAGAGAAAAAAAATAAATAATCAAACATACACACAAGAGAGACATTATTATTGGTGAAAGGGAGTCTCACTTTACGTTGTTTTCTATACTATGTTTATCTGTGAAGATTAAAGAACGAATCGTTTTATCGGTATCACTCTATTATACCAACAATAGAGAGGTAGTAGTAGGTATATTCATACCATGCATCCATATATTAAATTGAAGAAAGTAGGAGAAAAGATAAAGGCGAGATCCGCTTAGAAAATGAATATCCGGCCTAAATTTTTTACGGTTGAAAATTTCAAAAAAAAAAAACCATTGCCCTCAAAAAAATCTGTTATCATCATCAATAATAATAATAATAATGATAAGAATAGTAGAATTAGGCCAATTCAATTAATTTAGATATATCCTATATACTATAGATAAAGATAGAGATTGAAAGGTGAAGGAGATGGTGAATATCAATATGATTCTCATGACGTCAAACGGACTTAGATCCGGGTCGCGTGGGGTACACACACACAACCAATGAAAAACTAATTAAGTTTTTGGTATTGAAAATAAAATATTTACAAATTTTTCAATATTATTTTTGAAAAATAAAACACTGTTCCCTTATTATTATTATTATTATTACTGTGTTTTTGTTTGAAACATCATAATAATAATAATAATAATAATAATAATAAAGTTCGGTGAACTTAACAAGAACCGCTGCTACCTGACCTACTGATTCCAGCTTACCCATCTCTTTACTACTAAGAATTGAAGACAATACACAAAAGTTGGAGGAATTTTTTATGTTTTCATGAATTTATGGACTTCCCCCTAATATTGACCACAAAAAGTTATTAATATTGATTGATTAACAATAATAATATGCCACTGAGTACGCAGTAGTTAACTATCTGGTTATTATATAGTTTGTTCAGTGACTTAAGAGATACAATAAATTATCCTTCGAATTTGGATTTTTCTTAAATTTAACTTTATTTTAATGATTCGTTGTATAATTAGGTAAAATTGAGTTTTTATTACAAATACACAGGTAATATTCAAGTTGTTAAAAACGACCATCATTCAAATTCTTTTATACAAGTATTATACATATACAGTATGCGACAACAAAATAGGTACATGGGGAAAAGCAACGCAGCCAGAAATGTTGTTTATGTCACCCATCACCCATCTCTAGTGTCGATGTTTGTCTGATACAGTTGTATGGAAATGTGCCAAAATAGCTAGAGAAAAATTTCGTAATGCTGCTGTTTCTGACAAAGACAGTAAATGTTTATCATCTGTTACAAAATCTTAGTGTAGTAAGTAAAATTTTTAATGCATGAAAGAGAAGTGATATTTTAAAGCCCAGTTAGGCATAGATGGGGTTAACAACCGACTGGCGCAACTTCTGGCTGGCCGGTTTCTGTTTATCCCCACTTATATGGAAAAAATGAGAGTGGGTAGAGGTAATGCTTTCTGTTATATACCTAGTTTGTTGCCGCATACTGTATACACCCCCAACTATAATCATTAATCCAAATAATATAAGTAGCGACTATCTATATTGAGGTGAGATTATACATAATTTATCGTATCTGATATCAATAAACAAGTCCAATACTCAAAACTATACCTGTTTTTAGGGAAAATCGACCTTTTCCTATATTTCATAATGAAACATCTGAGCAATTTGTGGTCATGACAAAATGTGGCAATATTTTAGCATCTCCATCTATTGTGTTAATTTTTATTATTTTACTGGATCTCTTAAGTCATTTAACACACTATATAAAGTTATTCAAAAGCTTTTAAAGGAAAAAAAAAACGACTTCAAAGAAAAACAGAAGTGTAAAATTATTAATATGAGAACAGAAAAACACAAAAAAACACTTCTATAAAGTGGGCGATTATTAAATGGAAAGGTAAAAGAACTTGTCAATGACTTAGAAGGTTGGATCAAAACTATTTTAACAAACAAAAACAAAACAAAACAAAAACAAAATTGATCCGGTTATATTTCCGTTTTTTTTTCTTCTACCACTTTTATTGTAAAACAACAAAAAAAAAATACAAGTATTTCTTATTTATTTATTTATCTATTTTTTTTTTCTATTAGAGTCATTTCTATGATTCAATTTGAGGTCATTTTATTAGAGGAAGAAGAAGAAAACCGGAATTTCAAGATTTTTACAAATTTTTCAAACAAATGAACTAGGTTGTATATTTAATTCTACTATTATTCGTTGAAAAACTATGGACCAGGATGCGTCTATTTATTCATTATTATTATTATTATTTTTTCTATACAAATATTTCAATTTGCAACCTTCGGCCAACGTTCACCTTTCACCAATATTAAAATACACACACACACACACACACATATGCAATTATTATAAAAACATTTGTTTTTTCTTAAAAAAAACAAACCATTTATAGAAATAATCATAATAATCATAATAATAATAATAAAACTATAAATTGACAAAAATTCTAAATTACATCCTGTATAATGAATATGCAGCAGATCTCAATTTAGTGGGTACTGTAGCTTGTTTTTGTTTGTTTGTTTGTTTTTTTTGGACATTTATAATGAATACGATGAACTTTAATTTAATATCGAGGTGTTTCCGATAACGTCACCATTCTTAACACGAATCATCTGGATCTATCTAATTCTAAATAATTTCCATTAATAAAAGACAATTAATTTATTGATAGGCAAAAAAAAATTAGGAAAAATCAAATGTTATGTAAATCTATTGATTATATTCTAATAATTTGTCAAGGAAATACCAATAAACATGGAAAATTTATGATACATTATTACCAGTTAAATTGTCAATTAATTGGAATTAGAGGCCTTTCTGGATCAAAAATACACAGGCTGATAATATGCCCGACTTTTGCCGATGTCCGCTTAGTTAGAGGGCGTTAAACATTAGCCAATAGCGTTTCACGCATCGTTATATCTGACGACTATCTATGGCGGACGAGTTGATAATGTGGGCGTGTCTCCACGCCGGTGACCTAATTCTCAACCTGTGTATTTGTATTCCAGAAAGACCTATAACAACTATGCAGGACAGTTGTACTCATTGGCTGGTAAAAACTAAATATGTTAGTAGCAAAAATATCATAAAACTTGTTACTGCGACCACTCATTGGGACTCGAACCTCTACTTACAGTGGAAGCTCATTTGGATAACTACTATCAGAGTTTGGAAAATGTAAGATTTTACGGAGAGATATTTATGGCATGTACACTTAAGAGGTCGGTTTATCCGGCACTCGACGATGGTTAAAACAGAGATAAACCGTGGTATTTTCGTAAGAATGAGATCGGATAATCGAAAAGTTGGTGAAGCGAGCCTCTACTACTACTACTACTACTACTCTACTGTATTGCAAAATCTTACATTTTACCGAGCACTTTTGGGGGTCTCATAGCGATTCGGGGCCTGACGCTAGTAGCGTCGTTAGCGTCATGGTGAATCCGCGACCAAACAATCGCAAGGATTAAAAAACTGCAACTGGTTTTATTTTTGTTGCGACGCAATTGTGGTTCTACCTCAATGAGTCACACTTCTAACTGACAATGAGTTTCGCTTTCGTGTGTGTGTTGAGCTGAGTGCCGATCAGATCGGCAGAACGGCACTGCATGGAATTTAAAAAGGAAGTCCATCCACTAACCTGAGTAACTGTAAGCTTTAAAAACTGCAAATACGTGCTGTCAAAATCTCTAATAACGAACCTACTGAAGGTGATGGGCCAATATTAACAGTGATCGATACTGATGTACTTATTGAGGGAATTGAAAACAAGCCGGGTCTTTTTTTTGATAAATAATGATGATTCTGTCGTTTATGAATTCTCCCGATTGGGCAAGAAAGAACGATTTATCTGTCGCAGTATGTGTGTGCACCTTGTAAAATTTCTGCGATAGCGATTTTTTGATTGCTGCACCTAGAAATCGCAAGTGGAGTCCTAAAGAATTGGTATAAAATGGATTTATGGAAAGCAATAATTGAGCTTGTAATTCAATTGATTATCAAATTTTACTACTTACACAATTGCATTTTACTAATATGAACTTATAGTATCTATAAATAGTATAATTCTTCCAAAAAGCTAGGGGGTTACTTGACCTCTCTTGCTATTTAAAATTCTTAGGTTGAGGGCTGACGCATCAAGGTCACGAATGACATCTAAATGTGTCCTCCTCCAAACAAAAATCAACCTGTTTCAGGATATTTGCTTAAATAAATCAACAATGAAGTTATTCAGCGTGGCTACTTTTCATTGAAATGCCCGGTATAGTTTTGCCCGTACGGAAAAAAAAACGAACATTTTTTTGTGAAGTAAAAAAGCACGGCAAAATGCCCTGTCGCCGTGCCGTGTAGCAACTGTTCACTGCCACTGCAATCACTGTGATTTAATGGCGATCGTAAGTTCAGTGGCGTAAAAACTTAATGAAAGCTGATTTTGTGTCGGAGAAAAATCGTACATAAACCGTATAAAGTGTGAAACAACAATCAATTTATTTGTGATTTGTACGAGTTTTAGTCGGTTGTAGCTTGTATTTTCGTTTAACGCTTTTATTTTTCTGTTTTCGATACCTTAATAACAGAATATGGTGCTTGCAGTCACTGGAATACAATAACAAAGAGAATGGTTTAACGTGCGATAACTGCCATAAGACCGCCATGGATGAGGAATCGGGAGTGTTTTATCAGCGTCACTCAGTATACCCCAGCTTCCAATTACCCCGTGAAGCTGCAACTTCCACAGGTACTTCAGTGGAGCGGGGGCCTGTATAAACCTCTACTAGCTATGCACGTCCCTATCAGTTGGGACTTGTAGTAAGACCAGTTCAGGTTCGAGGGTTCCCCAACCCCAAACCAGATGTTTCAAAGGAGACCTGGTCCCTGCGATAACCCCAGGGGCGCTCCCACAACACGCCTTGGAAGTGCATGTCACACAGGTCCTCATAGAGATGATACACATTCAACGAACACTGACAAACGTTAACTATACGATATGTGTGTGAAAATCTACAAGCCGGAGCCGGAGCCGGTGCAGGCGCCGCGGCAAAATTTCGGTGTGTGTGAAACGACCTTAAATTGCTTTAATCGTTGCAAAATTTGTTCGTTTCACAAGCACTTTTGGGGGGCCTGATCCTGATACTAATAGCGTAGTTAGTGCCATGGTACCATCACAAGGCTAAGTGAAAAGTGATTGCAAAAGCACATTTAACCAGTGCAATCTGCAGAATTTCTTCTGTTATAACACTTCGGTTACATCACTGCTCAACATATTCTGGCAAGTTTTGAGCAAGGTTGGGCTCGTTTCCCTGTTAAACCTACATCGCTAGGTTTTCGAATAAAAACTATACAACTGTCCGGTGAAGAGGAGCGAATTGTAATGTAACCATAAGAAGAAACTGCAGCAAACTCGATGCGAATTTCTCCACTGTCAGATCCAGATTTGATTTCAATATTCAAATTTCGTATTTTAACAATTAATTTAAATATCAATTGAAATCGAATCGAATGACAGGGCCGAAACTAGCTATAGGCAGGGTAGGCAGCAGCCTAGGGGCACCAGCGGATTAGGGGCGCTAAATTCCGGTTTACAATTCATTATTTTGATTTGTAAATACTTAAAGAAGTGCATATGACTGGAAATTGTTTAAGGTGTACAAGATGTTTTTTATTGTGATTTAACATTGCTATTTTGGAAATCGTTCGTAAATTATGGAAGAAATATAAGGAAGAAAAGTTGCGTATTAAACAGACCAATAAAAGAATTAAGATATCCTTTATCGTTTACGAATTATACCGATAGAAAACCAAAAATTGCTATTTTCTATTTTCTCTTGTAGCACCTTCATTTACAGAATTATCAAAAAATTTTGAAAAAACTTCTTAAATGGGATGACAAGGCTTTAATTCTATGGAATAGCAAATTTCCATACGACATTTAGTCTCATCAGGGCCATGAAAAAAACATCTCATATATTATACGAGTATTCCAATATTTTCATTTTTTTTTTAATTTTTTTTATTTTTGAAAGGGGCGCTAAAGGCCCGATTTGTCTATACCCAAATTTTCCCTTGTTTCGGCCCTGTCGAATGATTTTAACGGATCTGAAATGGAATCTGGACGAAACATTTAATTGCCAAATAACCTCATTTCCTGCTACATTTCTAATAAAATGTAGAATAATAATAAATAATAATGATTTCATTCGATAATAATTTGAAACAAATTGATAATAAGATCGAATTGGATTGAATAATTTAACAAATAATCTGAGACTAAATCTGAGGGTTTAAAAATTTTCAAAAAAAATCCTACCTCCATAGAAAAAAATGGTTGTAATAACTGCACCATATTTTTTTTTAATAAAATGTTCAAAAACAACAACAAAATTACAAACTAAAAAACGTATTATTTAATCGAACACAACTTTCTTTATAGGTACCTAAATAAAAATCAACTCGACTGTGATAAAACAATTGCAAAATCACCTAGGCAACAATAAAACAACAGCCGCCTATATGTTATATTATATTAGGAAGCACAAAAAAATTTCACTTAAAATTAGTAAAAATAACCCCTCCAAGTTGAAAGAAAACAAAAAAAAAAATCAAAAAAAAAAGTAAAAGTTCATGTCCCCGTTTTTATGTACTTTTTTTTTTCTTCTGTATATAATGAATGAAATATCCGTCCCGTTCAGGTCATATCCGTTTCCTCCCCACTTAAAATAACCTAAAATTTGTTACTTCATCTATACATACAAATATAGTATGTTAAGTGACTTAAGAGATGCAGTAATATAATAATAAAAAAAATAGCAGCAAAGAATTTGATGGAAACGGTGCAATATTTCCACCAATAATAAATACTTAAAATTCGATTTGATGACAAACTGTCCAGATGTTTCTTTAAAAACCCCAAGCAGGTAGTTTTGATTATTGAATTGTCAATATATCACGATTTCCATCAATTCCTTTATTATACTGCTGTATCTAATGTTCGGTGGTGGGCGGGATGTCGGTCGTGTTCCAGCGTACTTTTGACAGATGCCATATGATCACCAATAGTATTCAATTTTGCAAAATTGACATTCCGCCCCCTTCGGAACATTATAAATTGAACGAACTGTTATTATTTTACTGGATCTTTTAAGTCACTTAACACACTATATACAACAATCATTTTATTACAAATATATATATGATTTTAGACAATTATCATAACAATAAATAAATAAATAGATAAAAATTCACCTGTAATCTAGTGATGAAATCAGGACTTGGTGTACGTTCACAATTTGATAGTATTGTTGTTGGATACACATCAAAATTGATAAAATCATCATTAGTTTGTTGTGTTGGACTTTCACATAATTTCGCTGCAAATAATACCGAAATACGGTCGAAATTTTGTTTTAATATACGTGAACAGGTACACTTTATATGAATTGTGCCTAATAAGTTCGTCATGGATATTGTTGTTGTTTTTTATAAATAAGTCCATGCTTGTTATTACATTATTCGAGATAATGATGATGATGATGATGATAGAAATAAGTCTTGATATCACTAAGAATTATCAATATTTAATTCAAAATATAGTGTTAAGAATTTTAACAATAAATTAATTCTGTTTTCTTATATTCAATGAAATGAATTGTTTCTATTCAACAATTTCTCTATAAAAATTCGCTTTCAATTTGACAGCTGATTAATGTCAAAATATCACCAACATTAAATAATCAAAATCACTAAGTATGTTAGGCAACACAAAATACACGTCAGCCACTGTTTTCATGTATTAGAGTGGATGCATATGGAATTCACCAAGTTAGCTTTTAACATCAAATTTTACAAATATGCCGAAATACTATTATATACGTACTTATATGCTAAAGAGAGAGAGGGGAGAGCGTCTTTCGGCATAGTTCTAAAACTTAATGTCATAAATAATTTCAGATGCATCCAAGGGCCATCCAAAGATTCGGAAAGCAATCTTCTCGAGCTATCTCGAACCTCATATACCATATAAATGTATCTATCTGTCTACATCACGAACTTCTAATAAATTATTAGAAGTTCGTGGTCTACATTTACAGCATCTACAGGTTGAAACATTTCATCTAGGAACATATAGGAGAAACTACAAGTAATAGGGCAGTCTTGAGGGTGGATAATTTTACAAATATTCTACCAGCTATCTCTTTTCAACTCAAATGAAAGCTATAAGACTGACTTGGTACTTGTAGTTTCTTCTATGTTCCTAGATGAAATGCCCCAAGCTGTATATACTAACAATAAGTAGCATAACAATGGAATCTTAAGCGTTTAGTTTACTGCGTCTAATTTTTTAGACATAGTGAACCCTTAGTTGGAAGAGTAATGTACTCAAAATGAACTTAACGATTTTAGATTTTACAGTTTTGCCGTTTTGTAACCTTCGGTTACTTTTAGTATCTAGTACAGGCAAACTAACTAGCACAGTATTTAAGCAATGCTTTACAAACGTATATTTGCAAAACATTGCAGCACGCAATTCTTTGCTTCATAGCCCTTTGTCGTTAAAGGAACATGTCCCTACCAATAAAGATTCAGAGATAATGACCATTCGGACAAAAGCTACCGACATGCTTCAACCTTTAAATGTTTACGGTTCTCATATATGGAAGGCATTCACTAGACGATTTTCGGACCAAGTATAGTTTGTTCGTGTATGCCTGATTTAAAAGCGGCTATCTAGACCATAACTGTGAGCCTTTTGCAACGAATACTTTTTCTGTCAACATTCCCATATGCACTATCACTACCATCACAATGAATAATTTCACTTACACGTGAGCAAGATAGATCTGCTTTGCGGTCTCTTGTCTTTTTTTTTGGTTTTAAAGCCCATATTTTGTACCAACAACCCAGACTATAGGGTTTACATATAAATTATTGTTAAAAAAAAACAGAAATTGTACTTGTTGTTAACATTCTTTACATGTAAAATGTAAGGCAGCACTACCTGTCTATTAAACCGTTATAATAGAGGATTATAATAGGCTTAAATTCAGCTTTTACCCTGAAAGAGTGGGGGTGAGAGCATGAGAAGTTTTCTAAAGAAAATAAACAAGTTTAATTAGTATACATCGAAAGGGCCCTAGAAGCCCTATAACAATAAATATATAAAAACCGTAAAATCTCCCAATTTTTGGAGTTGGATTTTATCTCCTCTCTAAACCGATTGTTAGCCATAACGAAAAACAGTTTCTTACATAGTTCCATGAGATCTACACACCTCTAAAGTGAATGTGGGTTGGGAATGCTTCCTTGTTAGTTCATCTTCCATTTCTAAACTTAAGCTTAAGCCCGATTTTGTGTTAAAACAAATCTTGTGTTCCTTTGACATAAGCAGGGCATAAGTAAACACCAGCCTATGGGCCACATGCCCTATAGAAGACTCACAGTAATAATATTGAGTTGATATATCGAATGAAAATTACAGTCAAGTCTTGTTAACTTGTTTCCAAAGAGCTCGAAGTAAGATAGAAATATTCCGATCATGAGGTCCTAAAAAGACAATAGACCAAATAGGTCGCAGTTTAAGGAGGCTAAGAAGAGGCCAAACGGCCCTTTTAATGTAAATCTAAATCACTGAATCTAAGATAGAAATATATGATTGATGTATGTAGCTGAAGAAATACTTATAGAATGAGACAAGAAGATCTATGAAATTCAGTTTAACAAATAAGAACAATACTTGTCTGGTGTTGTGCAAAGAGTAGTGTCATTGATCAAATTCCTCTCATTAGCAGGTAGATTAGCTTCTAGCGGCAATACAGAACCTGTTGGCTCTCAGCATAATGTTAATTACTTAGGAATTTTAGAAATATCTTCCGATTTAGCCATATATGATAATCAAGGTAGACGAAAGTCCTGCTATTTGTCTTTCATAATTTACGAAGAAGTAGTCTATGTAATGGGAATCCAGGAATCGAAGTTCTTTTCTATGAGTGTTGAACATCAAACATGACACATAAGTCATATTGATTTTTTGCAGAGCCTTATAAATGAGCAGTGCGACAGGTGCTCCATACCCGGACCCACCAAGTGTAGAGACCAAAAATGACTCACGGCCTGAACTATGAAGTTTTTCGCTTCTAAAATGTAGGTAGGTATATAAAATAAGCAAGGGCTCCCATTAGTCCCATTTGCATCTTTGCACCCAGATCCCTGAATATATTTGCACGCCCTGACTTTTTGACTGTAGTGCGTAGAGATGTTGAGATATCAGGTGGCGAACTTATGTATCATGTTCTTACGTTCAAAGACAGAGAATATCGAGGTGGTTATTTAATAAAACATTGTGCTTCGAGACTGGTAACTGCTCCCATATTTCTGATTTTTCACTCACGATCAGTAAGTAAGAATAAGACAACCTCACAAGCTGTCTTTAACCCTCAAACAACCAGAAGGGTCTATCGGACCCGCTCTAGTAATAAAGCCCATGTAAAAGTAAAATATGGGACATGGTTTGCATTTTCCTTTGGTTTTACGATGTAAATGCGTTATTAGAAGAAAAGTCAATTACCAAAACCCAGAGAAAAAAAAATCTTGGGATTTTTACGTTTCTATTTTTTGTAACGTTGAAGGCCAAAACGGGCCCATCGGACCCTAGGTATATAGTTCATAAAATACTAGGCATAGAAGATTACGGGAAATTCCAATTTGTTTCATAAAATGGAAATACCCAAACTGTTGCTATTGTTATAAGTGAAAGGGGTGAGTTTCTTATTTTTGCCACATAAAAGCGGAATATTCAGAAAAATTTCATATTTTATTTGATTTTTTCATTTAGTATTCGTATTTGACTGAGTGCATGTCGTTTGTTGAATAGAAAAGTCTTAAATTTAAGTTTTCAGTTTTTGTGAAGTGAAAAACAGGAAAAACAATTGTTAGCAGTAATTGTATATTTGAAAGTTTAAAAATTGGTACG
>JAZBGY010000992.1:0-32658 GCA_037414755.1 Lydus trimaculatus | reverse complement strand
CCGATATTGTTGTATTAGTTGTAGCAGCCGATGATGGTGTTATGGAACAAACAATTGAATCAATACGAATGGCACGTGATGCTAAAGTACCAATATTAGTTGCTATTAATAAAATTGATGCACCTAAAGCTGATATTGAACGTACTGAAAATATGTTAGTATCAATTGGTATACAAGTTGAACGATTAGGTGGTGATGTACAAGCTATACCAATATCAGCATTAAAACGACAAAATTTAGATCAATTAACGGAAGCATTAATTGTTCAAGCGGAATTACTTGAAATTGGTGCTGATCCAACAGGACCTGTTGAAGCTGTTGTTGTTGAAAGTCGTATAGATCCACATCGTGGCAAATTATGTACGGTTGTAGTACAAAGAGGTAATTGAAATCAACCCCAAAATTTAATCAAAATTAATTCAATTTTTCTATAGGAACATTGAAAAAAGGCGATATTCTTATTGCTGGTACTTGTATGGCTAGAGTACGTACATTAAAAGATGAAGAAGGTCGTATTATGAAACAAGTACCACCTGGTTATCCGACAGAGATTGAAGGTTGGCGTGATCTACCACCAGCTGGTGAACAAGTTTTACAAGTTGATAGTGAGAAGAGGGCACGTGAAGTGATTAAAATCCGTGAAGATAAGAAAGATTTAGAGAAACAACAAGACGATCTTATTGTTATTGAAGAGAAAGCAGCACACCATGAACGTGAATATAAAGAGAGATTAGCATTGAAACGACGATTAGGGCGATTTAAATTGCGACAAGAAGGTCCCCGAAAACCTGAAATAATCGAAGGTAATCCCAGATATTATCACAAAATTATAAATTGAAAATTACCACAATTTTAGATGATAATCCAACACCTACATTGAATCTAGTCGTAAAAGCTGATGTTGATGGTACACTGGAAGCTGTTCTTGACACCTTAGATACTTACGATTTATCTGATTGTAAAATGGATTTAATCCATTATGGTGTTGGTGGTATCACTGAAAATGATATTGAATTAGCGAAAACTTTTAAAGCCATCATTTATGGGTTTAATGTTGAATGTTCGAAAAAAATTGACGAATTAGCACAAAATGATGGTGTTGTAATCAAACATCATAATATCATTTACAAATTAGTGGATGATGTTAAAGAAGAAATCAATAAATTATTACCACCACAAGAAGTGGAGGAAATTTTAGGTGAAGCTATTGTTTTACAAAAATTCGAAATCAATCAAGGACGCAAGAAAGTCACCGTTGCTGGTTGTCGTTGTACAAAAGGTTTATTGAGAAAATCAGCTATTTATAAATTAGTTAGAAACGGTGAAATTATCCATATTGGTAATTAATGATTTTTTATTGAAATTACGTAGTAATTGTTATTTTATTGTAGGTCAATTACAAGAAATGCGACATTTAAAGAATGTTGTTGATGTTATTAAAAATGATACAGAATGTGGTTTACAATTAGCTGATAAAACGATCGATTTTGTACCGGGTGATACACTAATTTGTGTACAAAAGAAATTAGAACCGCAAACTACAAAATGGGATCCTGGATTTTAAATAATTTGAATATAGTTTTGTTTAAAATAAATCAATTTGTTTAGTTGTCACGTTTGAATTTCCCGCTCTATTTGAATATTATTTCCGGTAATTGTCATTGACTAAATTTGACAGTAGTTTTATTTGTTTGTGTAGTATTAATTGGTTTTTTGTTTGATTTTATAATTTGTTCTTAACAGAGAAATTATACAAGTGTTATATAGATTTTATTGGAAATTTTCAAAATTGCCGCTATAATCTATTGATTCCGGTTCCGATAATTTTGCGCATTTTGACAGCGCACATCCGTCATTTATTCACGCGCAAGCACACGCACACATACACAAAATTCATTTTTCGATTGAAGCACAGAAGAAGTGTTGAAATTCTTGTAAAGTTGTGTGTGGCCACTTTTTAATAAAAGTAAAAATGTAAGTTTTCCTAACAAATAATCGGTTGAAATTTGGTTAAAATCTACGTTTTTTTTGCATTAAAATTCGATCAATTTTGTAACACAGTAAAGGTGTTATTTATTGGTGGATTTTTCTGTTATTCATTTGTTCGTGGGGGGAAATATGGTCGTCCATGCCGTCTAGATTTGGAGAGTTGTGCAATTTTTTTTTTATAATTGTTAATTTCTAGATAAAATTGGATTGTTTTTTTTTGTTGTTTTTGATTTGATTTTTTCGATTATTTGGGGATTCTTTCAATAATTCACGTGGTGGTTTATTGAAAATCTAGAAGGCGCGAGTCGTTGACCTGATTCAGGTTGAATAGTGCCGTTATTTCGACGTAAATTCCAAAAATTGCTGTCCAAATCGCAATTTCGTGTTCAATTCTTTACAAAAAAAAAAACAATGCATTGCAATTAGATGGGTGGTAATTTACTGTTGTTTTATAATTGTTGTATTATTATTATTGTTTTTGTAGTTTTTCACAATTTAACGCTTTTTGTTGATTTTCAGAAATTTTTGTATGAGTCAAAAAGTAGAAAAACCAGTTTTATCCGGTCAACGCATCAAGACCAGAAAGAGAGGTAATTTCCTCCTCCATCCCTTATCACATAAATTTTTTATATTATCAACCATATCCCAATTTTATATATTTTTTTTCGTTTGTTTTGATATAGATGAAAAGGAAAGATACGATCCAGTAGGATTCAGAGATCAAATAATTACCGGACTTGACCAATGCGAAAATAATTTTGAAGCAATCTCACGTTTTTTGGATAGTGCTGGTAATAAATTAGATTATCGTCGTTATGGAGAATGTCTCTTTGATATCCTTATCGCTGGTGGTATTTTGGGTAAAAATCATCAATTTTGTTTACCCAATTTTTTTTGTAATGTAAACGATATGTTTTATAGTACCCGGTGGGACATTGTTGCAAGAAGGTGAGGCACCATACAAAACCACCGCCTGTATTTTCAATGCTCCAGACGAGATAAATATTGAGATAATGAAGAGTTGGGAACAAGTCTTCATTAAATTGATGCGTCGTTACAAATATTTGGAGAAAATTTTCCAAGTAAGTTGTGTTGGCAATTTAAATTACAAAGAAATGAACAACAAAAAAAATTGAATTAAATTTAGAATTGGAATAGTTTGTTGTTGTTGGTGCTATATTTAGGGTACATAACCTTCATTTATATTTATTGTCAAAGTGACAGATTTTGCCATTATCATTGAGGGTAAATAAAGGAAAATTTTCTGGTTTTTTAATTTTTTTTAATTTTCTAAAACAGCACGCTTTATTCGATTATTCACAAAATAAATAAAATTGTCTATTATCGGTAATGAGTGCTATCACGCAATAACCATTTAAGGCATCTTTTCCATAATTGAATAGCCGGTATGTTGAATATTTAAATGCAGATTTCAGCTGTTCTAATTATTTAATGCCTTCGAATTTGTCCTTGTTTGTTCAATACGATAGATGAATCATTTATGTACTGGCATTTATAATAAAATGTCGAAGGTTATGGAATTAATCCCGTTTGTTTTTTTTATCAAAGTTGTGATGACGTTGACTTTATTTTTTTTGTCCGTCCACAGGATGAGATAAAGAAAGTACTAATGTTTGTCAAGTATTTTGGTCCAGCAGAACGTAAGAAATTGGCTGTGATGTTATATTTATGGATATCAAATAGTAGTATCCCATTCAATGCTGTATTAGTATTGAGTAATTCATCACATTTAGTTAAAGATCATTTAGCACTTGATTTCTTAATTGATGTGTTTAAATATTGGCGTAATGATAAAGGTGTTAATTCATTACATTCATCAATAAAAAAATCAAATATTGAATCACATTTAATGAGTTTCGTACCAGATACGAAACAATCACAAACATATTTTCGTACAGCATTTCAAGAAAATGGTCTTGAAGAAATATTAAAATTATACAACGATCAACATCAACAATTAGCTAAACGTCAAATACAAAATACATTAGCTGAAAGTCTTGCTGAACAAAAAGCAATACGTGATATTATTGCTGAGATACGTGAATCAGCAGCCAAAGATAATATACAAGAACATGAAGTTGTCTGTATTATATGGACTACTGTTATGAACATTCCAGAATGGTCTAAAAAAGAGGTAATCATACTCATTTATAGCTAAAGTCATGTTGGAAGATCTTTCTGGATAGATGCGCAGGGACTCTTGGTAAGTGGGGAAGAAGAAAACACGTACAAGTAAACGCCAGACAACAATTTTGAGATTGCAGTGGCGTTCTGTATTAAGAAAGGTTCTATATTACAAATGTTACAAAAAAACTGTATGAATAATTAATCTAATTAGATTATCTAGATTTACAGTGGAATAAAATTTAATTATTTATAAATTTATTGTGTGATATTTGTAACAATATTTTATATGCATCTAAAACATTGCGAGAAGCAAATGCGCTTTGTGTCGCCACTGTAGAGTTTTTCCGATAGTAAACGAGATTTGTCGACCTGTGCCAAAAAGATCTTCTAAGACGACTTTAACTATACATAATTATGAAAATTAATTTGTTGTTTTTTTTTTTGTTTAGGAGCTTGTAACAGATCAAGCTGTTCGTCATTTAAAACTTTACACATCTCTGTTTGCTGCATTTACTGAGGCGGCACGTTCTGAATTGAGTCTATTGTTAAAAGTTCAAGAATATTGCTATTCAAATATGACATTTATGAGAGCTTTCCAAAAGATTATTATGCTCTTTTATAAAACCGATGTAATATCTGAACAAGCCATACTTAAGTGGTATAAACAGGATTACAATGTTAAAGGGAAAATGATGTTTATTGAACAAATGAAACCATTTATTGAATGGTTACAAAATGCTGAGGAAGAAAGCGATTCTGATGGTAGCACTGAATAGGTATGTAATTAACACAAGAATTAAAAAAAAATTATCCAGATAACTATTTGTTTAAATGTTTGTTTTTATAAAAATTAACAACATTTTTATATAGTTCTGGAAATATCAAATTCACATCAATACTGGCATTCAGTTGTTCATTATATCTAAATGTAGTCTGGATGACATCATGAATGTGTACATTTTAAGAATAATTATATTTGTATTTATTTTGGCAATAATTAGTTTTGCTATTGATTTTCTTAATTTTCAGATAATAAAAGAACCCATCCTGTAACATCAGTGCCACCAAAAATAATAAAAATCGTATCATTAATAATATAAAAAATCAGACAAATTTAATAACAACAACAACAATATAAAAAATACCATTTTTTCCAATGTATTTATATCATAATTATATTAAAAAAAAACTAAAAATATATCTGGTGCCTTACTCTGTTGGTGTGTGGCAGGCAATAGTAAAGACCGGCGATCTTGTGTACTTTGCTGTAATGACCTCTTCAAATTATTCATAATTGAAGTTATTATTATTTGCATCGGAAAAAATGTTATTTATATCAAATACCGCCAATATTGTCGACTCAATGTTATTATATAAATGATTATTGTCAATTTTTTTAATATACAAACAAATTTTAATGTACTTTCAATTTTTAAATAACCCGCTCTTTTTCACATTTGAACTACTTTAGTTGTATTCTGATGGCGCTGTTTAAAATAATTTTGACACTTAACCTTACTTAGATTCAAAATTTTGTCATAAACATGTGTGGTATTTTTTGTTTAATATCAGAAAATTGTGCGAATAATTTTGAAAAATTATCCAATAAGGTGTGTTTTTACAATAAATTGTTTAAATTCTTTTAAAAATTTTGATTGTAGTTTGAAATATTCAAAGAAAATATAGCGAAAAGAGGTCCCAATTTTTTAGCGAAAACAACAAAAACTTGCGGTAATTTCGATTTATTATTTGCCTCAAGTGTTCTATGGCTACAAGGTAACAATCTAACACCACAACCCATTGAAAATGATGTTTCAATATTTCTATATAACGGTGATGTGTTTGGTGGTGGTATATCGGATGATTTACGTAAATCAATCGGTGATACTAAATTGTTTTTATCAAATTTAGAATCTAGTGATAATATGGTAGAAGTATTAGAAAGAATTCATGGTCCTTATGCATTTATTTACTTGAATATCCCAACGAAAACTTTATATTTTGGTAGAGATATTTATGGAAGACGTAGCCTTTTAATTGGTAAAAATCGTAACGAATTTATTATAAGTAGTGTGGCTCGACGCGGTACAGAATTTGATTTTATTGAATTACCCTCAATTGGTATATTTACCATTGATTTAGGGCGGAAAAATTGGTCTATCCTACCTTGGAAATATAAGAATAGAAATTTTAACAATAAATTACAACAATTCGAATTATTTCTGAATAAATCGATAGAAATTCAAATTGTTAATCATGTAGATCGTAAATTATTCACTGAACCTAGTTTAGAAGATTTAGAAATTTTGAAAAACATCAAAAATTTATCGTCAGATGATTTATTTGAATATTTGTTAAACAATCCGGTGTGGTTGAATAAAATCAAAAAACTTAAGTATCTTCTTCGAAATGCCGTTGAGAAACGTATCAGTACACAGCCACAATTCTGTCAGAATTGTTATAAAAAACACGAATGTAATAATCATACATTAAGTGGTGTTTTATTTTCTGGTGGTGTTGATTGTGCCATTCTAGCTTTATTAGCTGATAAAATCACACCAAATAATCAAACAATCGATTTAATTAATGTTTCTTTTGATGAACAAAAACAATTCCAATCACCGGATCGTTTAACTGGTAAACAAACATTTGATGAATTACAACAAATTTGTCCGGAACGTAAATGGAATTTTCTTGAAATCAATATCACCAAGACTGAATTAGACCAAAAACGTAATGAAATTATAGCTGATTTAATTTATCCATTAACTACAATTCTGGATGATAGTTTAGGGTGTGCTTTATGGTTTGCGAGTCGTGCTAAATCTGAAAATTATCAATCACCATGTCGGGTAATTTGAATTTGATTCGATATTTATTTGAATCATTTAAAAAATAGCATATGTAGGTGTTATTAGTAGGGATGGGAGCAGATGAATTATTTGGTGGTTATACACGACATCGAGCACATTTCCAAAAAACCGGTTGGCAAGGTTTATTTGATTGTTTAGATGAGGATTGGCAGAATTTATCTCATCGAAATTTGGGACGAGATGATCGTGTTGTATCAGATCATGGTCGACAACTTCGTACACCATATCTGGATGAGAATGTTGTTGAATTTGTTCGTAATTTAGAACCTTGGGAAAAGTATTATTATTTAGCTTAGGTCGTTTGATACGAAATGTCCGATTTTCTTTATAAGTAAAGAAAAAGTAAAAAAATTCGTGTTGATAGCAAAGATCCAGCCAATCAACGCACAGTAAAGCGATGGATTGAGAAGTTCTTGGTCTTGCAAATGAGGCACGTGGATAAGGATGAGATGAGAGCTGTAGTGGACGAGGATATACTTCACAAACTACATGTGAATTGGCAGCAACGTTGGACGGTTCTATGTGAAAAATATTAGACCATCTGAGACAAATCGGTAAGGTAAAGAAGCGTTATAGAGCACTTCTATATACATTCAAGACGAACGATAGGAGACAAATCGTTTCCAAGCTAGCTCTTTTGCCATCATAAAGGTTGTCCATTTCTCTGCCGTATTGAGATGGGTTACTTTCAACAATCGCAAACCTTTGCCACCATGGTGGAATAAAAATGAAATACCGAAATGGTGTTTGTTTAGTAGTCCAGCGCTGGTAGTTCCACTAGAGCTTCATGGAACATGATGGTCAATCGATTACGGTTTGTAATCATTGATTACTAATCAAGCAGTAAATTCTCTTGCAAGACAATGCTTGACCACATGCCGCAAACAACAGTGTTCAAACTACAAGAGCTCGATTTCGAAATTTTCCGTCATTCTCGCTACTGCTACTTCTTGCTTCTTGCCACATTAAGGTGGGCTTTTCTTCCGAAATCGGACATATCATATCAAATGACTTAATATAGATTTTGGTGTTAAATTGATTTACTTTAGGACATGGCCAATGGGTGATTCTTTAGGTGGCTGTGGTGAGAAAATACTATTGCGAAGTTTATCCTATTATCTTGGATTAAAGGATGCTGCAAAATTAAAGAAACGGGCATTACAATTTGGTTCTAGGATTGCTAATCCAAAAGAAAATGCTCATGAAATATCTGATAGATTATTGTTGAATAATAGTTGATTTTAAATAAATTTTATTACTTACATGGGATATAAATAAGTTATATTACATGAAACTTAAATGTATATATAATTAAGGCTTTTTTTTTATATAAATAAAACGAATATTTGCTTATAAATAGGGAATAATTTTAATAATAATTATTTACTGTAATTTTTAAATTATAAACATTTGTATATTTGTAATATTAACAAGTTATTTCTAGTTTTAAATTGTAATTAGATTGTGATAAACTTATGAGATTTATTCCCTATTTTGAGCAAATGTTTCAAATATCACATTGTTTAAAAAACGAAGACGCAAAGCTAACAACCCTTAACAGCTGTACAAATAAAAATTTCAACTTGTTATTTATGTTTTTTATGTACATTTTTTGACTAGCAATGCATTTTATGGTCAAACAAATCCGTATCAGTCTTTCTCTTCTATTTTTATTCTTTAAATCTTGTTTGTTTTGTTTTTTGTGTTGAACGTTGGCTTGGATTTGGTTAGATACAGATAACGGAAGAGATCAATCAAAATCAATGAAGAATACCGATTGTCACATTTCGCAAATCAGATTAAGTATCATTATGGGATTTTCGATAATAGAAATAATAAAAAAAAGGAACATTCCCCATAATGATACTATAACGACACATTTAATAATGTGTAGCAATAATCTGATCTGCGAAAGTGACCCTCTTCTAGCTAGGCTGTGGTGGTACTAGCGGTGTATTCGGATGAATTGTACTAACTGGACGACTTCTTGGTACTTGATTGCGACGTATATCTTGTTCACCACTATGTATTACTTCCATATATTCACGTATTAGTGTTGCTATTTGGAAAGCTTGTGCTGTTGTTAAAATCACTTTACTTTGTTTACGATCACTGCCTGTGATGATCATTAGATAATTCAATGCTGGACAATAACTCAATATACTGCCATAATCATAGGTACATAAAGTATTGCGTGAACGATGTTCAAGTAAATGTAGACCTTTTTGATCAACTGCCAACCATAAGACTCTAGGCCAATTTGATGTGAACGATTGCTGTAATTGAAGAGTTTCATTATTAAAATCATCAACAAAAATATAATTTTGCATTATTACCATAACATCGAAAATTGTTGCTTTGTGTAGAGGCCAACTTTGGATCAAATTGAGGAATGCTTGTTTTGCCTCCGAAGCTGTCATACCTTTTAACGATTGATGATGCATAGCAACACCTTCATTTGGTACTAATGGCACAAATCTAGCCGGTAAACAATGGCACGCTATCGGTCGATAATCATGAATTGATTCATTCAAATCACCCAATTCTAATTGTGCTTGTAATGCAGTCAACATTGTTGCTTCTTTTTCAGTAACCGGAAATCGATCTGAACGTAAATCATGTAATACTTGATGATATAATAATTCTTTCTCAACAGGATCATTTAAATTAATAAAATTATCCATAAATAGATGTTTTTTAAATAAAAAGAAATGATGTTGTGGTCGTGTACGTTTTGTAGTTGATGTATTATTTGATGTATTTGCTGCTGCTGTGGCTGCACGATAACGTTCCCATTTTGCCATAACATCAGCCACTTTCTCTTCAGCAGCTAAACTACGTTCTGAATTACCTAATACTTCATAGATTGCATAACCTTTAGCATTTGAATTTAAACCGATTTTATCACGAACAACTTCTAATACATCTTTAGCGGTTGCTGATGGATGAAATTCAACAGAATGATATTGACCGTCCATAAAATGGAAACGTGCATAAACTGGACGTCGATTTATTGTACATAAAATTTCTTCACGTGATGGTGGCCATTGACGACGACGTGTACCTTGTGTTTTTAATAGACATTTTTCAGCAAAACGTGCATATTTACCTTCTTCTGTTACATAATCTGAACTGCAACGTTTTAAATGTGCTATTAAATAACGACGTATTGCTTTATTTGGTGGTAAAACAACAGAACAAGCTAATGATAATAAAGCCCAATGACGGAGATTTACACGTGAATTCGGATCTGGATGATCGGTCGTTTGTTTGATTAATTGCAAATATAATTCACATAAAAGCGAATCTTTTCTCATACAACGTTCCAAGATTGTTTGCAACAGAGAAACATGTTCATCTTCTACTCTTCTAATAGTTTCACCTATTTGTTGTAATTTAATTAAACAAAAATGTTAACAATATTTAGAAATCCTTACCATTTTGGCCTAATCCAGCATAGGTTAGTATGATTTGGAAAACTTGTAGCATAATTTGTTCATCTTGTTCCGGTAATCGACTGATACTTTGCGGTAATTGTTGACGACTAAATGCCCAAAATGCATAATGGAAACCTTTATAAGTTTCACCAGTATCACCACCATGTTCTTGTCTTAATTTATCTAATTTATGTTTACTTAAACGTCTTAAAGTGTTACGTAGGAAACTACCAGATGAATCAGTCGGTTTACGTAGAATATCATGATCGACTAAAGCACGTCGACAATTTACTAAATTATGATACAATCGGACACGATCTTCATTTGTTATACCTGTAATAAATGATTTTTTATAATAATTGTGGTTTTGTAAAATATACTCAAGAAAGTGCAACACCAAGAAGAAGGTAAGAATTTCGTTGACCACACTTGGCAGAAACGTTTAACTACAAAAAGATAGCAATTGATTAAAATTTCGTTCAGGTGTATGTTTTGCGAGGTTTTATTGTCGCAGAAGATGAACAGCAGAATCAGAGCTTTCGATTTGCAATCGCAACCGACAACAGTGTTTGGTGTGGTGCCCGTCACGACTGCACTGGAACTAGAGTGGTGTTCAGGATCGGACAAAGACGTGCGGAATGTCGCAATGTTGAACTTTCTGTTGCGCGGCCTGTGCACCAAACTGTGGGGATTATAGTATGAACTGCTATAACCTATGAGAGTAGGTCTTGTTTGGTATTCCACCGAGGAAATATGACCATCCTGCAATATGTGTGTGAGGGGGTAGGGCCCCATATTCTTCTATTTCTTGGGCAGTTGGAAGACTCACTTTTCCAGCCGGAGAATACCCATCCTCATATCGATCATGTTTGACACATTATGGGGAGAAGACTGAGGAACTTGCAGCAGCCTCCTCAGACACTGCAAGCTCTACAGCACGAATTGCCAGACAATAACTCAAGAGGAAGTAGATAGAAACGATGCCACGAAGTTTAAGAAAGTGTGTTTTTTTCTTTAAAATTTTAATCAATTGCTATACCTTTTAATAGTTAAATATTCCTGACAACTTCCTACCCCTTCTTGGTGTTGCAATTTCCATGTCATTTAGGATAATAACTTGACTTACTTTTGCCACGTTTTTGTGGTGTTTCACTTTCCGTTAACCAACCAGCTAGATTCGGACAATAACTAGCAATTAATGACCCAATTTCGTTTTTCTGCGTCGTTTCAAATACAAAACATTTATGATTATTATCAGTTAAATGACGTTGTAATGTTATTGTAATAAAACTATCACTAGGATCTAATAGAATACTTTCAATTTCATGATAACGATATTCATTTAATACAAATTTATCATCAGGTTTTATCAACATAATACCATCACTATTTACACCAAGAATTAATGAATTACCATATGACCAATAACCACGATAAGTAACTGGAAACATTGTTGTACCATATAATGGATATTGCATAACACATGATAGATATAGAGCTTTTGCTGTTAATTCAGTACGATTAGCACCATATTGTTTATGTGCTTGTGCTATTATCGGTACCCATACATCATCACCACGTGTCCTACTAATTCTATAAGGCAAATAATTATCAATATCCGTATAATATTCCAATTTATTATTATCTTTTGGATTGCCTAATGCAACTTGTGCTTGTAAACCAGCCAATTGTAATGCAACTTTTTCAGTAACAGGAAAATCATCACGTTTGACAACACTATGTACAGCTTGTGCATATAATAAATTCACTTCAACAGGATCTTGACTTAATTCACGATTTGATTTAAATAAACGTCGTTTAAATATAAAACGATTCTCACCACCACTTAATGTTGTACCACTACGTCTACCTAATGTTGATAGACCACTAGGTGGTGTTAATTTATTTTGACTAATTTCCCATTGTGCAATCACATCATATAGATAATAATGAGCACGTACATGTTCCTCACCATCTGGACGACTTTGATAAATTGCCCAACCATCTAAATTACGTAAACCTAAACGTTCGGCTAATTTACGTGCAGCATCACCGGCTGTATCAGTTGGATGGACATCAATAGCTTTTGTACGACCATCCAAAAAAAAGAATCTACAAACTATAGTACCGAGACGTTTCATTGCAGCAATTTCCACAGATGATGGTGGATATTCACGTACTGTTACTTTTGTATTATTACAATTATCAATACACCATTGTACGTATTGTGAGATACGACCACCTAAAGCTAGATTTTTTTTAAGAAATGATACAAAATAGCGATGCAATAATTTTGATGGTTGAAATGCAACAACACATAAACACAACAATAACCATACACGTTCTGTACTTTCAGAATTGGGATTATTTGTTGCTTGACGCATACATTGTACAAACACTTCATCACGTAATTCTTCACGTTCTAATGTATGTCCAATTATTGTTTGTATAACAATTAATTCACGTTCTGTATTCAATTCACCACGTATATATTTGCATAAATCACGGAATATATTACATGCTATATTAATATTATCCGGATCATACATATGTATATGGGAATTTGGTATTGTATTGCCTTTATAATATGTTACCATATCTGATTTTGGTATTAATTCAGCACTTTGTCGTTTTCTTGTTAATGTTGCTATAATTGTACCTTCAGGACTACGTTCATGTGCATTGAAATAATTCTCAGCAAATTCCAACATATCATGAAACGTTTCCTCTGTTGAACTATCTTTCTCGCTAGTTTCCGATAATTCTTGTAATTTCTTCTCCACACGAAATTTACGACGTTGTTCACGTTCCAAATTCGGCACTTCCGGTTCCTGATTAGAAGAAGAATGCCGCCAATTCGGAGGCTACAACAAACATTACAATTATTTAAAACAAATTGGAAAAAAATTATAGATTTGTTTATTTACCACAACACTATTAGCTCTAGAAACTGGTGGACTAGATTTTGGAGATTCTGATGGTAAACGTGGCGGTGCCGGTAATGGTGGTGGTGATACTGTTGTTTCTTCTCTCGGTAAAACAGCTTCATAAATCGGTTCGTTGTTAGTTTTATTTTCTTTAATTTCAACTTCTGGTGTTTCTGGTGGATTTTGGAATGCTGGTGGTGGCGGTGGCGGTGGTGGTGGTTCTGTTGGTTCCGGTAATGTTGGTAATCCCATTTTTGGTGGTGGTTGTTGTTGTTGTTTCTCTTGTTGTTGTTGTTCTTGTGCTAAACCTTCTAATTCTTGTTGAATCACCGTTTCTAATTCAACATCTAAATCTTCAACTAATTCATCCATTTTCTCACCAATTTCATCAATAATTTGATTGCGATTTTGTGGTTGAACATCAGATAAAAATGCAAATAAATTATCTAAATCGACTGATTCACTAACTGGTTCATTAAGACGTGGTTTTAATTGTTCGGCCATATGTGATAAGGCAGCAATTTCTTGTTCGGCTGCTTTTTCACTCTTTTCTAAATCTTCAATTTTCTGATTTAATTCTTGTGCTTCTAATTGTTTTTGTTGTTCTTCAGCTTCACGCTGTTTACGTTCTTCTTCTAATTTTTCACGTTTACGCATCTCTTCTTCAACACGTCGCATCTCTCTTAATGCAGCAGCTACTTCACGTGCAAATACACCACGTAAATGACTTTGGATAACAATAGCGGCACGACGTTTATGTAGAAATTCAATACGTAATTTCCATGCTTTATATGCTTGTTGTATATTTAAGATTGCTTGACGTGTTTTTAGATAATCTTTCCTAGCAATATATCGTCGATAAGTCTTTTGTATTAGAATAGCTCGTGATGTTATCATTTTATTTCGTGCATCTTCTAACGGTTCATGGATATGATTGCGCATAAATACTTTCGTTTTACCTAATTGCCATTCAGTTTTTGGTAAATTGTATGTTTCTAATAAGATACGACTAGCTTTTTCCATATCATTTGGAAGACGATCTTTCGAAAGACAATGGTAACGATTCACAAAATCAACAAACGACATATGTATCGGGAAACCCTCTTTACGTATACGTATTATATCTAACATTCCTAAATATTTTAATTGGTCCAATACTAGATTATCATCATAATCATCTGGTGATTTCTGACTATTTGGTTTAATACAACGCACATACCATGGTGTTGTTAATTGTAATACATCAATTAATGCTTGTAATTGATGTCGGAATGTATCCGAAACGGTTGGTTTACCTTTACTTGTACCACGTGATACTGTTGTACCACCATTAGTACTCACTTGACGTGATGCCATCAGATTTGATAAATCTTGATATTTCGATAATCCTTGAATAAATTCATTTTTACTACGTGATATTATATCGAAGAATACATCTTGTTGTACATCACGATTCTTATCAACGAAACCATTAACATTATAAGTTACACAGCCTGCATAATGTTTAATACCGAATTCAGTTTCCCAACGTCGTCGATCATCACCTAATTGTTGTTTCGAATAATTATACAAAAACAAGAGATTGTTTATTTAAAACAAATTACCTTTAACGTATCTTTCGTGATTCTCAAATTCGGAATGCAAGTTGGAAATATAGGAAGCATCACAACCTCTTGGTAAATGGCATTGTTCTGATAATAATCGTAAAATACAACGTGGTGGTTTTTCCAATAATTCCAAACAGAGTGTATTATCAGTGAATGTTATGTGATTAAATTGAATCTGTTCTTGTTCATACTGGAAAATTAACAAAAAATAAATTAAAACAAAACAATTTTGTTATTTTTCAACGTACAATTTCTTGTTCTAAAGCAAACACATAGTGGTTGAAGAATTTATGTAATTTCTCATTTGTATAATTGATGCATAGTTGTTCAAATGAATTAACAGCGAAATTTTCAAAACCGAAAATATCCAAAACACCCAAAAACCGTGTAGAATCTTGACCGGGATTTGTACAATTATTGATATGATTTATCAACCATGCAAAAGTTCGGGAATATAGAGCTTTAGCCATAGCATGACGGTTCTCTTTGGCCTAAAATAATGGAGAATTTAATCAAATTTTCTTATAATTAGAAAAAAAACAACTAACTTCCTGTAATTTTAAAGGGATCTCTGTAATATTCCCACGCACATTGATCTGTCGTAACAATACAACTTGTTTAAGACAATCCAAATCTAATTCTAATAATTGTGATACAATTTCAAGTATTTCATAATCATCTTTAGCTAATTGACAACGTTCACCATCAATATCTTCAAAATTCAAATTACCCAACCATAAGATTGCTGATAATATTTGAAAAATACCACTACAAACTGTTGGTGGTACTTGAAGTATATTAAATGCTAACATTAAACTATCTAATTTACGATCTTCACCATCGATTTTTAATTGTAAATTTGATTGATTTAAATAATTATAAAAACTAGCTTCACGTAAATGTAATTGTGTAGCTAATTCTTTGTTGTGCTATAAAATTGTCAACAATTTAATCAGAGATATTGTTTGAGTAAATATTGAAAAAACGAATTACTTTTGCTCCTTCTACTAATTGATAGAAGACATGATAATTACGTTCACCAGCTCCTTGAAATGTTAATCTAGATTGTTCTAAAAGATAATCTTGAACGATACAGCCTGCTATCATCCATCGTGAATCGAAACAGACTTGCATAAATTTACCAAAACGACTTGAATTGTCATTACGAATCGTTTTTGCATTACCTACACACAATTAACAATTATTTTTTTATTGAAAAAAATAGAAGAATTGAAATTATAATCAATACCGAATGCTTCTAAAATAGTGTTAGCTTCTAGAATTTGTTGTTCAACCCATGCTGATACACCACTAGTTACCGAACATAAATATTGTAGAATAAATCGTGTATTTTCTGTTTTACCAGCACCACTTTCACCACTAATTACTAAACTTTGATTTGTATGTCCTTTACCAGATACATCCATTTGTAATGAAACATAAGCTGCTTCAGCCAATGCGAATACATGTGGTTCTTGTGCACCCAATTTCTTGCCTTGATATTTGCTAACATAATGCTAGAAAATATAACACGTGTATAAATATATGTAATTCGATCAATGGATAAGGGTTAAAATGGGGGGAATGAAATCGTACCCTAAGGATAAACACAAGTCTCGAGTTATCTATCAAGATTGATCATGTTATTAATTTATTATTAAAAATACAAGAACCAACTTGCTTGTAGCGAAATGCCAAATCTTGCATAAATGTAAAATTCATCGGAGACGTTTATTTATTTTGTGTACAATTTGTTTTATCAAAATCTACTTTAAACGAACTTGAATTATATTTTATAGTTTAAAAATGAAATGTGGCTTAGAATGGATTCACATGGGCGCGATACATATATAAAACAAAGTATAGTCAATCGAATTTGACTTGACTTGACTAGAATTAAAAGTGTATGTCTTGCATGTGATTGATAATTTATGAATAGATTCGGATTCAAGTCAGTATACGAAGTTTTTCTATAATCAATAACTTGTAATTGTTCGATTTTAACAGTATCGATTTATCGTTCAGTCCACACGACATTTGTTATTCTGTTTAATGCTAATCTCAAATCCGCTTATTGCTTATCTATTTCCTCAAATTTTCGTAAGAATTTCAAATTTTCCGGCTGCACGGAAATAGTCTGTTGTCAAGTCAGTTTTAGTGTACTTTATGCCCTACCCTCTAATTGTTAGAAAGAGAGAGAGAGAGGGAGATCCTCATAAGTTTGTATAGATTTCAATAAATTCAGGTTTAGGGTACGTTCAGATATGTCAGTTGGAGGCAGAGATCTGTAGGAACATAACTGCCTACTGAAATCGATAGATTTCTGCCTCTTTGCCAAATCGTCTAATATCGTCCTAAAGCCGGGAACTCACGGCGCGTGATTAGGAGAGCTACGAACCAAGCTCGACGAACCACACGCCGTCGAAACGGGCACGCCAGGCATTTTGGGCTTGGCTCGGGATAGCTTGTGTTTTCCCACCAATTATCGGTAAATTTGGCACGAGTCAAAGAGAATCATACGTCGGACCTGATCCATAGGAAAATGCAAGTTTGGCATACTTCAGTAGCGCTCAGGTTGTCGTCGATAAATGTGGCTATTTTTTTGATAATAAATTAAAAATGGAGTTCTGTCGTTTTATAAAGGGGAGCCGGTGATATGGAATCTAAGACATCTAAACCATAAAAACAGAAACTTGTTCACGAAGCTTGGAGGCGCATATAGGGAAAACTAACACCAATCACACACTACGAACTCACACGCGTCGTGGGAATATCATCCCAGAGCCAAGCCTGGCCGAGCCTCGACAAGCCCGAGCCACGAACCAGGCTTACCAAATCACGCGCCCTGGGATTCCGGTTTAATACACAGCGAATTGGCGCTTACGCCTTGCATTGCGTTGAGCTCGTGTGAATTCACACTTAGACCACGATTTTTTTTATATTAAGTGTGAAACTATTATAAATTCAAAAAATCCATTAAGTAAAGAAAAATAAACAAACTCATCTATTTATTATGAACTTTGACTATATAAACTTTTCAATCAGTAAGTAAATAAAGCTGTAGTCTTTAATGTTTCGTTAATAATTTTTTTTTAATTTGTAGACCGAATTGCACTTGCCAGTTAAAACAATAACAAAACAACAATATAAAAATTAGCAAATTAAATGGAGAAATTTGTTTAAATAAAGAGGATTAATGTCAATTAACTACTTTATCACGAATTGTCCTTTCTATCGAATTGGTCAAGTTAAATTTGCTGGATTATAAACACAATTTTTGTAATAATAAGCAAAAATTATAGAAAATTTTCTCTTTCCAACGGATATCCGGAATTTGCAAAAACAAAAATAATAACACCACTATACGGTATGTATTTATCAAAGGAACTTGTTTATCATTTATCGTTGAACTTGATTAAGGGTTAAGGAAGTTAAATGAGGTTTACACTGATATTATTTATACGCAAAATAATTATTACATTAAAGTCATTACTCTTTAGATTTATTATTATGGAAAAGATTTTTCCATATTTCAACACAATCTGATCTGTGGATTCTGTTTGTTTGTTTATTTATTTACTTTGCTTTTATTTTGATATTGAATCATACGAAATTTGGCAAAATATCGAAATATTTTATCTTATCGATAAGAAGGAAACTATCACAAAATCCCCTTTTGAAAATTCTCAAACAATTCTGGGAATATACACATCAGTTACGGTAAATGATCACAATAATTACGACGCGCCAAACAATTACAATAAAACTTAAGATAAAAAAGGGCATGACTCGTAAATTTTCCCTAGAGAATTTTGTTCTTAAATTATTCAACCTTATGAGATTTAGCATCATCATCATCATCATTATCAACCCTGTTCATATAAATATTTCATTCAATGCTCTCTTCTCTCGCCAAATTAATCCCAATCCAAATTGATATGTGTTGAAAGTAATTCTCAACATGTCAACCAGCCAGGATAAACGTCGTTTCTTTCAATTAGACATAACAGCAATATTGAAGGCATTTATTATTAACACACCCCGACTTATATAGAGGAAGTTTATTAAAAAAAAAGAAGAATTTACTCATAAATTTCGTAATCAAAAATTAAAAACAATGCAAATTTTTTTCGTTGTTATTTAATTCAACAATATTTATTGAAACATTAATTTAATAAATTGTTGCTATTGTTGTTGTTATGAATTATTCAAAACAATCATCATTTTTACGTGATGTGGAAGTCGGTTCTTTATTTTGTTTTCGTTATTTGTTTCTTTTTTAAATCAAGTCCCCATTGAAATCAACCCTTTTTTTCTTTGGATAATTAACGATAAACATGGTAATTTTATCAAAGCATTTCGTGTATTTCTTATCAATTCTAAATTTCTAATTTTTCATATGTTTCTATTGATTTTCTGTCTAATTTTATTGTGTTAATTATAATTTCATATTATGGTAGTTTCCGGTTGTTTTAAAGATTGCTTAAAATGTAAAAACCACAGTACAAATTAATAATTGAATGAGTCAAGTCTAATTTGTGTCACTATAAATCAAATTGTTGTTTCGAAAAAAATGGGTCAAAGACCCATAATTTAAAAAAACCAAAAAAAAACAGACGAAACTTTTCCCATATTGAAAAGTCTTCCAACAAACGTTTATAATGAACAATCCTACGCTTATTCCCATCTCATTTCACACCATATGCATTCGAGAGAAATCTATCTTTATCAATGGGGGTAGTTACCGCCTTGATCAATACAACCCCTATATAGTACAACGTTCCAAAACAATCACTAAGGATCGAATTTATGAAAGAAATGAGACACTTTAATACTAGCTGTGGTGGTGGCGGATTAACAGTTAGTTTTAAATGAAATTAATCCGTTTTCTTCATTGTTATTGCTTTAGGGGCTGTTGTGTATTTGCGGCATTTTATTAAAAATCGTTATTGTTCAAGAAACAAAACGGAAACCTTTGGTGTTGCATATCAATTATTATATAAAGAAAAGTCTTACTTACCTGATTGTAGATGTCAATGTCCTTATAAGGGTTGACGGCGACCAAAATGGAACCAGTATATGTCTAAATTTAATTAAGGAAAATAAAACAATCAAAATAACTAAACAATTGTGTGAATAACAAGTTTTTCCCATACAAGCCGCTAGAAAACTTGAATTTAGATCAAAGAAGTTGCAACAACAAAAAATTGTTGATAATGAAACCATATGTGCTTTTTTTTCTTCATCATTGACAACTTTGAGGAGAATCCTTTATCCTTTTTTTTTTGGTATAATTTCAAGGTAAATCCGGCGACCTTGTAATATCGCACAACATACACAAAAAAAAAATACCAATTTCCGTTTTTTCGACACCACAATTTCCTATTGCAATTTTTCATATCGAAAATCTTTAATTCAATTTTAATACTGACACGATAATGTGTGCAATAATCTAGTCGTGTTTGGTTAGATAAGGGTGATACTAGATTTGAGTCAATGCAGATGTATTTAAAAGGGGTTGGTGATGGTGATTTTTTTTTGGGAAAGTTGCTTGAAAATCGATTTTTTCCCACCTCAAGCGATAATTGTTGTTGGTTCGTGACTCAGAAATTGCCACAGTGCATAATGATGATTATTTTGAAATTAGTGATAATGGCATGATTATCGATTTAGAATTTTTAATTTAAATGTGTTGCTTCCGACAACTATTTTTATGTCAATGATGAGTCAAAAATACTGCGTGTGTGTGGATTATTTATTCTTACATCTGGTCGACATTTCAAGTTTTTTTTTCGGTCTTTCACATAAAGTTCAAGACAAAAATTCAAATGTTTTTCCTCTTATTTGTCATCTAAAACAATGTTTCCCATATAGACTAAAGTTATATTTGAAATCGTGAAGATTACAGTTTTGGAAACTGCTGATCTTATCTTTAATAATAACAGTAGAAATTTCAAATTTTTCTGTAATGAATCATTGGACAACATTCCTGGGACAGTTCCGGATTGGATAAACTTGACGAAATCGATGATGAGACCCCTCTCACGACTATAACGATGAGTCAGGTTAATTCCGGAATTTCCTCATTTCTTTATAAATAATAATAATAATAATAATAATAATACAATTAAAGGATACGTAAATCCGATCGTTTTCATAGCGAACTTTCAGATTCTTATTGATGATATCTTCAGCCAATATAGTGAGTCTGGTCATATCAGGAACGCCGCCATCAGGCAATGTGCCTAGAAAAAAACAACAACAGCAGAAGATAAGCGAAAAATAAAGGAAATACACCAGCTGATGTTTTGTTAATGAAATTCTTATAACAGGCAGCAGGCAAGCAATCAACAAAACTGGCACGTGTCTTAAAACATCTGCCTCTCAAATTTCTTCAGAACAACCAGGTTGAACATGTTAAAAGGTATATATTTTATACCTGGCCAACAAAACTGTCTGTTTATTATTTATTTATTTAATTACAAACATAAAATTTATTCAACTTAAGATTAGAATTCCAAAAATAACATTTCTAATTGTAGATCATCAAATTAAACAATTCGACAAGATAATCTCTTATTTATAATCCTTGTAGAATTATTAGGGGTTGTATTCTACTCGAAATGATGCCATTAATCAAAAACTATTCAGATAACTGTCGATTTTAATAAATCAACCCTTTATGGGTTTTAATTGAAAAATTGCAACAACAATCAATAGTCTATATGACCCTTTATCTTTAAAACAAAAACAAACAAAAAAAATGGAAAACAGCAACCCTCATTGCACTTTTTAATACTTCTAAACTACCCTCATATGTCGTATAGGTTTTGTCATTTAAATAAAATGAGTCTTGAAACTATTGTTTTCCACCCTAGATAATTTACAGGTAGGTATAAGTACTAAATGACGTAAGAGAGTTGAAAACGCCCTTTAAAAATGGCCCAGTTATGGAAACCTCAAAAAATAATAGTAATAATGATAATAATAGCTATTCCACCACCTGCCATTCAGAGAAATTCACACCCTTATATCCTGAATAATAATCGAAATATTCTCTTGTACTGTTGTTTACGTCATTTAATGAAATGGCAAACAAAATATGTGATAATCCCCGGGGTGGTGTACTATCTCTCATGTCAGATCAATTATTTGTTGTTATCAACCCCTTCGTATGTACAAAAAAAAAATGTATAAAATTTCTATTATTTTGAATAATTATTATTAGATTGCAGTAGATTTTAATAGAAGTTTCAGTCAGAAAAATATCAATAACGCCCCTTTTACTTTTAGCACAAACCGGGGGTTGTATATTAAAACAACAGCAATAATAACAAAAATGATTGGCCCAAAAAATCATACCTGTGGAGGTAAAATCAAGCTCCACCATTGCTGATTTGTATTCATTAGAATGTAATCAATTGTTGACCATTGATTAAAAACAATTATTTGTTTAACACATATATATATAGATTGAAAGAATTAACAGATGGACATTGTACGAAAACAACGATCCTTACACACTGACATCAACAACAAAACAGTGAAGAATTGGGGAGAGGGCAACTGAAAAAATCGGCAATCAGCAAGGGGATAGATAGAAGGGAGAGACAACGACACGTAGCCATCTTACGGTCAATCAAAGAAATTGTAGCAAAACAAAAATTTGTAGAATAAGCACAAAATTGAACAATTACCAAATGAACTCGACTAATAAATTAATTAGTTAATTTATTTGTTGATTATAAGCTTTTTTTGATTAAAATTGCAATTAAATTGATTATTATTTTATAATCTGAGCTACAGTTAGTTGTCATTATGACGATAATACAGTTAACTGTTTTAATATAACAGATTTTCTACTATATTATCACGTTAACGTTAACGTTTACACTAATATTGTCGGTCGAATACGAATACGGACGAAAAACAATAACGTATAGTAGATTTTGTTCTATCGTTGTTCTCTTCTTCTATTATTCTAATCATATTCTACAGATCAATTGATAATAACGTGTTTAATGATGTTTTCGTGTCAGTGATAACGTTAACTTTTTAGGTGCGGAATATTTTGCATACTTGACGTTTGAGGTTATGTTAATTTTTCACGTTTGACATCTGTAAATATTTCGCAATTTTGCGACTAATTTTCTATAAAAATTCGAAATTAAATTAACAGAATGAAGACACGTTTCAATTCTTACGATATAGTTTGTATTGTAACGGAGCTGCAGAAGTGAGTGTTTTTCTTTTTAAAAAAATCTCAATAATTACATTTAAAAAATTGCAGACATGTAGGGATGAGAGTGAATACGATTTACGACATCGATAATCGTACATATCTGATAAAATTACATCGTAATGAGGAGAAGACAATGTTATTGTTGGAATCCGGTAATCGTATACATACGACAGCATTTGAATGGCCCAAAAATGCAGCCCCATCCGGTTTCAGTATGAAATTACGTAAACATTTGAAAAATAAACGTTTAGAATGTTTAAAACAAATTGGTACAGATCGTATAATTGATTTACAATTTGGTAGTGGTGAAGCCGCTTATCATGTTATATTAGAATTATATGATAAAGGCAATATTATATTAACTGATTATGAATTAACAATATTGAATGTGTTACGTCCGCATACTGAAGGTGATAAAATTAAATTTGCTGTACGTGAAAAATATCCACAAGATCGTGGTAGAACATCAAGATTGATGACACGTGATGAATTAGAAATTATTTTGAATAATGCCAAAAATGGTGATCAATTAAAAAGAGTTCTATTACCACATTTCGGTAATTACAATTTAATTCGTTTTATTATCGATTTTTTAAACAATAAATTTACAGATTATGGTCCTTCTATTATTGAACATGTTTTGTTACAAAAAGGCTTTGCTAGTAATACGAAAATTGGTAAAAATTTCTCGATTCAAAACAGTCTTGATCTGATAATGGAAGCGATAGTAGAGGCGGAAAATATGTTTATAAATGCCGAAAAAACACCACAAAAAGTATTATTTTCAAATAAAACCAAAAGTTTTTCTAATTAATCAATTATTTATTAAAGGGTTATATTATACAAAAGAAAGAGGAACGTATTACCAATCCAGAAACAACAGAAACAGAATATTATTATTCAAATCAACATTTCGAACCATTTTTATATCAACAATATACAAATCAACCATATAAAGAATTTGATTGTTTTAATAATGCAATTGATGAATTCTTTTCAACATTAGAAAGTCAAAAATTAGAATTGAAAGTATTACAACAAGAACGTGATGCATTAAAGAAGTTAGAAAATGTTAAAAAAGATCATAATCAACGTTTACAAGCATTAGAAAAAACACAAGAATTAGATGTACAAAAAGCTGAATTAATTATGCGTAATCAAGAATTAGTTGATAAAGCTATATTAGCAATACAAACAGCTTTAGCAACACAAGTAATTCATTATAAAAAAAAACTGTAGATGTGCTTAACGATCGGTTTTATCGATTCAAGTTTTGGATGAATCGACGATTAGAATAAGGCCCGTCGTACACGGAACTATCGGTTGCAAGCGATTAATCGGCAAGATACCAGCAGCGCAAGTCGCTTGTAAGATTCGCGGGATATTTTTTTTTAAATTTTGCCATGAATAAACAGCATTCTTTCAAGAAGTAGAGAAATAGCTACGTTGAAACAGTTATAAATTAGCTCAGCATGCCAGAAAGCGTATTACAGGGAACAGTGTTCTTCTTAACCCCACAATATTTAGAAATTACGGATAACTGTTTGTCGTATAGAACAAATAAAATGTATCGTCTGTTTGTTGTAGTTCTTAGCACTTACAAACAGTATCGCTGCATCCGTGGGTATGTCGATTCAAAGGGCTATTTCTCTTGACTTGCAAGTGAACGTTTGCACGCAGCGCCACTGACTGCAGTTAATCTACAGTAGATGTTCTTATCTATGTCCGATACACCCAGAGTTTTCTCTTTATTTCAGCGTCTATATCTGCAATTTAAGGAGGAACTAGTAATGTAATCTCACATCTGTCCTGATAACGCTTCTCAAACTGGAAGGCCTCTTACACTAGTGGTTATGTGTTTTCTAATCTGTAACGCTTAGGAAAGTATTGTAGTCTTAGAATGGCGTTCTAAATATAGGTACACCTTAAGCCGAGATCAGACGACTGGTCTACTTGGCCAATATCTGCCACTGGCGTATACTTGCCATGCCGTGTGAGTGGTTTACTTGTACAATTATTGGTCACTGGTGGGTCACTGGTCCGTTTCCCATCGTTTGTCGGTAAAAATTACACAACACAAGTCAAAGAGATCTACTTGACAAGTCTATACTTGCGGTGCGCTCAGACGAGTTGTACGTGCATTGCTTTACTAAATACTATTCATTCTGCAGCTGCACACGCAACGACTTTTTCATTATGACCGCTATCCATGCTGGTCAACACTGTTCCATTCATCCGCCAATATTGTAAAACTCGCTGACGTATTTTTAACAAACATTGTACACCTTGTGTGAGCGGCTTTGCTGGTACAATGGGCCATGAGCTGGTACACTTGCCAAGTATACCAATATTGGTGTATTGGCCAAGTACACCAGTTGTCTGATCCCGGCTTTACTATGTAGTCCTATCCTAAGTAGTTTTTACAGCATTTTTGCCTAAAAAGATTGAATTTTCATTTGCTGATCGAAAAAGTATCATCATCTGGAAGATTGTTTCTGTTAAAAGACGCTATACAGTCTTCCCATATTGGTTACAACATTAACATAAGTGTTTTTTCTGAACTTGTGGATGTATTTTGATAGACAAGCCCCCTGTAATAGGTATTCTACGGAGGAGGACAATTGAAATAAATAGATTCGAAGATTTATGTGTGATATCAAGAGATATTTGTCATTTGAGTTGGTGGGTCCTTTAAGGAAGAAAATCAAGCGAGAATGTCGGAAGAAAATACACTAGAATTTCCAAATATTTTGCTCTAAAACAATCGAAATAGGAGAAAATTGCCAAAAATTCTGCACTAGGAAAAGGAATCAAAGGATGGACAGCATGAATTACCGCACCGGCTGACACCAATCTCAGTACCCCAGTTTGCGGATAACTTGACGAACCCATGCCCACTAGTCAAGAGTCCACCAGTGCCGAGCATTGCAGTACTCAACTGGGAGGAGGCCGGCCTCTGAACATCCCACCGGTGATTGGACTCATGGTGGCAGCGGTTGAAACTTCGTGCGGAGTAGAGGGCGTCGGCTAGCGCACCTTGACGGTTAAGCTACGTTTAGCTCGGGTACTAGCCTGCATAGCTAGGAGAAATTTAGATAGGCCTCCACTCCACCGAAGTTCCTGAAGGGAATCGGTAATCTGCCGATGGTGGCTGTGTGAGTTAGGCCAGAAGTGGCAGGTATCGCACTTTCAATCGTTCTCCTTGGTGTTGTAGTGAGGACATGCTAATTTCGACCGGCAACATCAATGTCAGCGGAAGAACGTAACGTGGAGAAGTATCATTAACTAATCGATCAACTTTGATGTCAGAATTAATAGACAAAATTGCCTCCAAAGCGAATCGATTTTATCGATATTTTCTTTGTATGGATCGATTCACCTAGATTATCGTTAAGCACAGCTCTACTTGAAATAATTGCAGTTTTAAACTGCAATACTTGCACCCCGATTTAATAGTTTAGATGGATAATTGTTCTATGTTTTCTTTATAGGTTTCATGGGCTGATCTGGCCGATTTAGTGAAAGAATCAGCTGAAAGAGGTGATCCAATTGCTCAATGTATTAAAGAACTTAAATTAGAAATTAATCATATTAGTCTTTATTTAAATGATCCATATGCTGATGAATCTAGTGAAAATTCTGAAAATGATATAAATAATGATCGTTTACCATCAATGATTGTTGATATTGATTTAGATTTATCAGCATTTGCAAATGGTAGAAAATATTATAATCAAAAACGTTATGCTGCTAAAAAACAACAAAAAACAATTGAATCACAAAGTAAAGCATTAAAATCAGCTGAAAAGAAAACAAAACAAACACTTAAAGATGTACAAACAATTGCTAATATAAATAAAGCAAGAAAAGTTTATTGGTTTGAGAAATTCTTTTGGTTTATTAGTTCAGAAAATTATTTAATTATTGCTGGTAGAGATCAACAACAAAATGAATTAATTGTTAAACGTTATATGCGTCCAAATGATATTTATGTACATGCTGATATTCATGGTGCTAGTAGTGTTGTTATTAAAAATCCAACTGGTCAACCAGTACCACCAAAAACTCTAAATGAAGCTGGCACTATGGCTATTTGCTATAGGTAACATTTCTATTCGATTATCTGATTATTTAATTAAATTATTTTTATGATTTATTTAGTGTAGCATGGGAGGCTAAAGTTGTAACAAATGCTTATTGGGTACTTGGTGAACAAGTTAGTAAAACAGCACCAACTGGTGAATATTTAACAACTGGTAGCTTCATGATACGTGGCAAAAAGAATTTTCTACCACAATCACATCTAATTCTGGGTTTAAGTTTTTTGTTTAAATTAGAAGATAGTTCAATTGAACGACATAAAGATGAACGGAAAATTGTAATTGGTAATGAAGAGGAGATTATTGATAATCGAGAAGAGGAAGAAGTTGAAATTCCTGATGGTAGTGATGGTATCTATCCACTTTCTTACGAATAATTCTTTTTTTAACACAATTTTCAATTAATTTAAGATGAAGATGCTGTAAAAGAGGAAAAAGCCGATGAAAGTAAAGTTGATGAAGAATCAGATTCAACTGAAGAAGATGAAGAAGAATCCAAATTTCCAGATACTCACATTAAAATCCAACATTTCGGAGATACAAAGTTTGATTTTTGTTTTGTTTTTAATCAAACTTTCTTTAAAATCATCAAAATTGTTTATTTTAGAATAAATATCGTGACACAATCATCTCTTGAACCTGACAATAATCAATCAGAAGAACAAATCGTCTATTTAGGTGATAATAAACCGGTAATTTTGAAACAACAACAACAACGATCTCGTGGTAATAGTGAATCAAAAACAAAACAAATACAACCAAAAACCGATTCGAAAAGTATAAAATTAAACAATTTATTCAATTTAAATTATCAAATTTTATATTTTAGAAGATGTAAAAGATGACAAACAACAATTCAAACGTGGCCAAAAGAGTAAATTGAAGAAAATTAAAGAAAAATACAAGGATCAAGATGATGAAGAACGGAAATTGCGTATGGAAATTCTACAAGTAATCTATGATTTCTAACAGAACTCGGTTATAACGAATTCTGCGATTTCTCTTGTAAATTCGTACACTTTAAGGCTAATTCACACTTGTGGTTAAGGCACCGGTCACGGTCAAGCGCCAATCATGCACGTCATGGTCAAGTTGTTAGGTTGTGTTCGAGGTAGGCCTCTCCAAGTTGGCGGTACAGAGCAAAACTTACCTTCTTCTTGGCGGTTCTGAAATATCTGGTATACCCAGAACCATCGCCTTCTTATGACATTACAATTTCGGTTCAAGAGCGACAAGTACGAAAGGAACGGTGAATTCTAGACCGTGCCTTGACCGTAAATGTGAATCAACCCTTGATTATTCGTTAGTATTCGTTATAACCGAGCTTTAATATATTTTCGAGATTCTATTCATAAATTTAATTGTAAAATACAGTCAGCTGGTAGTGGGAAGGAAACAAAGAAAAATAAGAAAAATAAACATCAAATTGTTACAAAAACGAAAAAACAAGAACCACGTCCGATACGTGAACGTCCACAACAACCAGTTGAAAAACCCGATGATGATGAAGAAGACGAACCAACAGTTCAAGCAGAATTAGATATGATTAATAGTTTAACAGGACTACCACTATTAGAAGATGAACTTTTATTCGCTATACCTGTAGTAGCCCCATATAATACTCTATCTACTTACAAGTAAAATTGTTAATTTAGCTAAAATTATAATTAAAAATTGATTATTTGATTTAGGTTTAAAGTGAAATTGACTCCAGGAACAGCTAGAAGAGGTAAAGCTGCCCGTACAGCTGTCGCTATGTTCCTTAAAGATCGCTCAATAACACCACGTGAAAAAGATTTATTAAAAGCCGTTAAAGATGAACAATTAGCTAGAAATATACCAGGAAAAGTTAAATTATCAGCTCCAAAACTTCAAACTTTAAAAAAATAGATTTATTGTTAATTTAGATAAAGTTATTGTTTAATTGAACGTTTCTTTTCCTCCTGTTTTTCTTCAATACCTGTAGGATCGGTAATTTCTATTATTTCCGATTCTAAGGAATATTCTTTTGCGACCGGTGGTAAAGGTAGTGGTGAAAAATTCGGTGTTGTAATCTTTGTACCATTACCAAAGTAAATATTATAAAATTGTTTGTTTTGCGTTGCAATACTGTAAGCGCCTGGCCAGAAATTCGAACGAACTACAGCCATCATATCTTCATTAAGTAGATTTGATGATGAGTAGACAGACCATGGTAGAATTCCATATATAGAATTATCTTGAGAGCATGGAGTTAATAAAGCAGGTCCTGTTTTAGGCTTAGATTCGTTTATTTCTTCACCATCCTCTTGTTCTTCTTCAGGTTCTTCATTTGGATTCCACAAAGTAGTTCTGCCTTGTTCTAAAATATTCAAAGAGTGATGTACCCAAAATTTCATCGATTTATCAATTAAATCATTAACAGATAATGGTTCATACTCTGGATTTTCTACGCATTCCATTTTAGAGTCTTGATCCAAATTATAGAAACCTAATGGGGAGATCTGGGTACTTGCAGAAATTCGTGCAATTTGTACACGTAAATATTCGCGTTCTTTTCCCGGAAATTCCGGATACGTTATAATCTCTTGATCTAAATCACCTGTAAAAATCTTTAAAATCTGTCTAGCAATCTGTATTTGATTTGGTTTAACATCCGGTAATTGGATCCACTCTTCACCTGGTTCATTACAAACATAGTAGACATACTTATTGACACCGATTCCTGATGCTTCAGGTGGTACGTCTTTAGGTTCCTCAAAAATTATTTTGGGTAGTGGTGGAAAAGGTGGCCAATCACTTGGTTCTTGAATTTCTTCATCGATTTCTTGTTTTGATAAACGTTCTTCACTGATTGTTGTTTGATCTTTTTCGTTTCTTTTAGCGTATTCATCCGGTTTTAACAAACACTCGACTATAATGTAATTTTTTTTGATGCCAAAAATTTTGCCCCAAAACCGGATTGAAACTATTGGTTCCTTCATTATCAACTGTTTCATTGATAAATTAATATAAAGCATTTCAGTTTTTGGTAAACCTATCCCTGTTTGTTCTAGATAATACAGCATTCTTAAGAGATTATTGTTCCTCATGTCAGCTACTTGATGTTCTTCCGTCTCTGAACTCGATGCTTCTCCCGGTTTCAAAGTCTATTTGTTAAAATATCTGATTTGATAATAGTTTGCTTGGCCTTTTTTTTAAACTTACCGAAAATAGAGGTATTCGAGTTTCTGCTGATTTAAAACGATCTGGAGGCATATAAACGTCTTGTAAATGATCAGTTAACGGTTTAAATCGTTTCTGTTTAACATTACGGCTATATTCTTCAAAGTAATCGACCACATTTTTAGGTCTTTCAGCCAAAATTTGATTCAAACAATTAGATAGATGATCATAACTGTAATGGATTTCTTTATTACTGTATTGTTTGTAAAGATATAGTGAAGCTTACAGATTATCACCAGTGACAGAACTGCATTTTTGTAAAAATGATTTTGCATGAACAAATTCACGTTCGAAAGTTGGTAGATCTGGTATTCCGTAATCGGCAAAAGATTGATGATCATGATCTTCAGGATTTAGAGTTGAATCACGATCTGTTATCATTTCTTATTTGTTTTGATTCTTTCAAAATAACTGATTGAAGACTAATATTTTTGTCACTTGGTTACAAAATTTTGAGGCTTACTTGATAATTCCGTGAAGCCTTTTCTAAAATTCCTTATATCAAAAGAATACAAACTATATCTATATAACAACAGTCTATTGCTAAAAATATGTGCATTTTTCGGTTATTGATCGTACCAAAGTCGACCGGTAAATTTCAAAGTTCGGGCCGAATCCCAACCCGAATCTGGCAATCTGGTAAACCATAGTTTTGAAGCATTGTTACTGCTTCTATGAATTTCCCTTTCCTCTAGTGAGTCCTCATACTTGGCTCCGCGATGCTCGTGTGTCCAAGTGCGTTTTGCTGTGGAAGATTTTTCCATTTTGCCTCGTTTGTTTGCTTTTCCGACGTTAATCTATTTTGACTTCTCTAGGTCTCTTGGTCTCACCAATGTAACAGTTGCCGTACTTATAAATGATTGACTAGCTGGATTGGTTTTGGTTAAATGGCTGATCAGCTAAAGGACAATGACTGTAGCTTCATTTTTCCGATTTCTCAGATCTATTCCTACATGGCGCCACAACTAGGTCTATCATAGGAAGTTATTGTGAACATCCTAGGCCAAATAACCATCTGATTATCAAAATCATCTAAAATATAAATTAAGCACTAGACTACTATGAATGAAAGAAGCGTCAGAGTGACTAGACTACTTTGCATCTGCTCTATACTAAGCGAGTAATATCGTGACCCTAAAACTCTTTGAAATCTCTATACGTGATGTCAGCTAAACCTTCTGTGAAGACCCTCCCCTTACAAAAATCGTGACACTATTATTCTAATGCACATCTTTATCGATGATCGGTTTGGTTTATTTGCCAGTTGTTTTGTTTTAAGAGACATAAGGTTAGACATTTGACCTCACCTTAGAAATACGTCTAGTTAGCCTTGTACCCGAGCAAATCATCGATTTATTATGAAGGTGTTACAAAAACAAAGAAAAACTGTAAACAAGGATTCAATCATTCATAAGTTCTTAAGCTTTTGTGGACTTAGATGCACTTTCAAAAGTGGCATTTTTTCGCAACCCAGCTGACTAGTCAAGGGGTGGAAGAGGCGCTTAGGTGGGTCATTAACTAACAGATAATTAGTAATTCTCGAATTTTTTGCATAAAGTCTGAAAAAATCATTTGCATGAAGCAAAAGAAAAATATATATACAAATAGGTAATTCACAAATTATTCAAATTAAATCGTTAAACGACACATAACTTACAATTATTGAACTAATTACAGATGGAGAAATGTTATTATTAATAATTAACAAAACACCTTGGCTTTTTCTAAAGGGAAGTAAAACTAAATATTCTCTAAACATTATCACTGCTATTTTATAACAATTAGATTAATAACCATAAAGATATACTCCATCTACTTTAATTTAGCCGACTTAACTTCCAAATATTGAAAATAATAATGATACAATTCGAGTTTTAGACCAAATTAACAAATTGTCCCCATGCATAATCGATATTTGTTCACTCTCATATTGTTATTTTCGTTAAAACCAAGTCGTTGGAATTAAAATAGATGGAGTATATTCTTGATATTACTTATATTTAAAAATTATTGATAGATAATTGAAGGCAAGAAGTTGAGGAAAATTACAAAAAAGACCTTAAGAATTGCAATTTTACAAATGTCACGGGCATTTGGTTTTTATTTTTTCTTCAATCAACAATAATAATAA
>JAZBGY010000991.1:0-32676 GCA_037414755.1 Lydus trimaculatus | reverse complement strand
TAGAGACACCACAAGGTGTTTTATATAAAGGTAAACGTATGGCAGCTGATAAAATTTGTGGTGTGTCAATTCTACGTGCTGGTGAAACAATGGAACAAGCTGTCTGTGATGTATGTAAAGATATACGAATTGGTAAAATATTAATACAAACTAATCTACAAACTGGTGAGCCAGAGGTGAGATTTCGTCTTATTATTATTGAAAGGAGGTAGGTGAGGATAAGGGTCATTTTCTGCAAATAATGAACAAAACAATGTTGCTTATTATTAGCGTATTCACATATAATCTGTTGAGTGACTTAAGAGATCTAATAAAATAATAAAAATCAGTTCACATTAGATACAGCAGCAAAGGACTTGATGGAAATGGTGAAATATTGCCACTGTAAAGCAATATTTAAAACTTTACAAGTCCAATACTCAAAACTATCTACTTTGGGTTTTTGAAGAAACATCTGGACAGCTTGTCCTTGCTGTATCTATCGTGAACTAATTTTATTATTTTACTAATTATATGTCGAAATCATAAAAAGCCAAAAAAAACATGAATTGTATAAACTGTATCCACTGATGGGCGAAAAATGCCTCTTATCCGCACATCTCTGCTTTAAAATTATTTTTTGTTCTACAAAAGATTGTTTCAGTTGTACTATTTACGATTACCGAAAGATATAAAAGATTATAAAGTGATTTTAATGGATGCAACTGTTGCAACTGGTGCAGCAGCAATGATGGCAATACGTGTATTATTAGATCATGATGTACCAGAAAGTAATATATTGATTGTATCATTATTGATGGCTGTACATGGTGTACATTCGATTGCTTATGCATTTCCAAAAGTTCAAATTGTTACAACTGCAATTGATCCAGAAATTAATGATAAATTCTATGTATTACCTGGTATGGGTAATTTTGGGGATCGTTATTTTGGTACTGAACCATCAGAAGAATTATAATTATTCTTTTTTTTTTTAAAATTTGTTTTTAATTTATTATTTTAATTTTATAGACGACTAGTCAAAATTTATTATAATTTAATGCGTTTTACAGCCTTATTTTATATTACGTTTTTATTGAACAGTATTCCCCTGCCCCCCCAATTGTTGAGATTGAAGCTTTATAAATAATAAAATTCGTTTAAACACAATTTTTATTACCAACTAAAATTAACAATAAAAATTAAACATTTTTGGGAGCTCTAAAATCATAATCCTCAATACCTGGATGTTCATCACATAGAATCCTGTATGCATAACAAATCCGTGCGAATTCCTCATTTGTTATTTGAAATGGTCGCGTTTCACAATCTAAATCAGCTAAATTGAACAATTTTGTTCCTAATTCATCACGCAATTCTTCCGGAAATAATCGTCCAGCACCACGTATCGAATATTTCTGTCTCATATTGAATACAGTTCTCAATACTTTTTCAACAAATTTAAATGGTAATTTCACTAATGGATATTTCAATGGTACGAATGTAACAACACCAACATCAACATCAGGTTTTGGTAAAAAAGCTTTACCAGGTATTGTGAATACATGTTCAACATTACACCACATTTGACACATTACAGAGAGACGACAACGTTGTTCATGTGTAACTGGTGCAACGATACGTTCGGCTACTTCTTTTTGAAATGTCAATGTCATTGGTACACGTCCAAATGACCATAATGAACGTTTCTCGGATATGGCATGCAACCAACGTATAATCAAATTTGTTGATACATTAAATGGTAAATTACCAATTAGATTCATCTGTGGTGGTATGTCGAACCAATCTTGTTTTGGTGCTTCACAAAAACCCACATCGAAATTATAATCACGGATATCATTGATTTCAATTGTCATTTTTGTGTGGTTATTTAAGGTGGCTTCTTGTAACAATTCTAATGTTGGTAGAAATCTTGGATCTTTCTCAACTACAACCAATTTTTGTGGTGATTTTTTGATGATTGAACGTGTGATACTACCAGGTCCTGGACCAACTTCACACACATAATGCTGCCGTAATGGACCAGCTGCACGGACGATTCTATCTGTTATACGTTGATCTAATAGGAAATTCTGTGATAATTGTCGTAGAGCTCGTAATTTATATAATTTTACTAAATCTCTAATTGTTGGTAATGGTGGTAAACGTAATCTAGCTGCTGCCATTTTCTATTTTTAATTACTAATTTTTTGTGGTTCTTCAAAATCATCCAAAAAATTCTCTTGACGTACAGCATACATAGAATAACCGTAAATACCCAAAATACCAACACCAAGTAGACTGACAGTGATAAGATTTCGGCGACGTAATGTTTTCAATTTTTGTACGCGTTCGAAATTTTGCTTTTCAATTAATTTAATAAAATCAATATCGGTTTGTTTTAATTTACTTAAATCGATTTTCGGCATACGTTCCGTATTAGACATTTTATACAAAAATCGGAATATTCTAACATTAATCTAGAAAATCGACATGATACATAACCTAACAATTACAACATAATGAAGATAGCGTTTTATCATTTTATGATGTGAACAATGTCGCCAATTCACCAAAATCAAAATCACTAAATAACTTCAGGCTACTACAAGCTTTTAAATGTATTCTAAAATTGGAAAAATGTCTTCTATTCGATAAAAATTGATATCTTTGCTTATTTTATTTTTCTACAGTGGTTTGATAAAATAACAAATATTTAAATTATCTAATCTAACAATTTAAAAATAATGAAGATAGCGTTTTATGATGTGAACAGTACTGCCAATCCACCGAAATAGAAATCACTAAATGACAACTAGCACCACTAACTTTTGAATGTATTTTAAAATTAATAAAAGTGTTTAATCAGTAATTCTATTCGATAAAATTTGATATCTTTGTTTATTATAAGTTTCTGCAATGGCTTGATAAAATAACAAACATTTGAATTATTTGGATGAATCATCACGATTTCTGATTGGCTATTTTACTTCGGTGATTCCCCTCCTTATATAACATGACTCGTTTGTATGTTTATAATTGCCCGTGTGGCCGACATTGAAGCAAATTTCGCCAGTTTATTGTGTTGTAATTATCGAAAATTGTACATTAAGTTAAGTTTTAATAGATTTGACGGTAACCGATTTGACTGCAAAATGCAACGTGGTAATTGGAGGAATCGTAGTAATAACCTTGGTGAGCCAATTATTTTTTTGCAATTATTATATTTATCCTTGTTGTACACACATTGTACTCGCCAATATGTTGTGCATCTCTATCGTTATATAAATAAAATTCCAAGAATTTGTCTGATTTCCTTGTTTTACGACGAGATAACGAATCGATTGGTTTTCAGGTGCAAGCAATGAAAATATTGCAAATCGTGGTTCTCGCCATTCCAACACCACCGATAGAGGAAAACGTAGAAATCGCAGCCATAGCAGCCATAGCCGCCATAGCCGCCCTAGACATAACAATCGTGATAACAACAATACACAAAACAATAGAGATGATAACAGGAAACGCGATAACAATAGAAATGATAACAATAATAAACGTTCAATGAGTTTTAAATATATTGAAAATTTATCAGAACAATCACCTGAAGAGATTGCAATGAAATTAATGCATGATCTTAATGGTCTTGAACAATTAACAAAAGAACAAATTAGTAATGATTTCTTGATATTGTTGATCAAAATGTTGAAGAAAATTTGCGAATCACCATTCACTGATACAAAATATCAAATAATACAAATTGCATTTAATCAACAATTTTCAACAACATTATCAACATTTATAGCAACATTACCAAATCAGGATGATAATCAACGGAAACGTAGTAGCTACTTTTGGAAGGATACAGATGAATTTTGGAACAATCTCCTATACATTTGTAATGATTTAGTGAATACTATACCAACAGTTGGTTGTAAGATTGCTTCAGCAATTTTAAAATCATTAAACTTGTATTTGCCATTAATTGAAAACGTGAACAATTTACATGTTGCTGATGGAATTAAAGATAACATTAAATTTCTATTAGAATCGATTGAGATTTTACAAAAGGAAAATGAGGAAAAAGCTGCTGCAACACTCAATGATGATGATGATGATGGTGATGGTGATATTGAACCACCAAATGATTTCCGTTTGATTAACATTTATCCATCTACAAGTGAATTGAAGGGTGAATGTGAATTTTTACGTCCAAATATAATAAATCGCGCCTATAAAGATATAAATCAATATCTCGATATACAGTTTCGTTTATTACGTGAAGATTTCGTTGCACCATTACGTAAAGGTATTAAAAATTATTTATACAATCAGACCACTGTTGATAATAAGAAACGTTTAGAAAATATTCGTATTTATCGTCCGATACGTTTTCTAAATCATGAAACTGTACGACAAAACTATTCGTTACGTATACGTTTCAATTTTACACAACAAAAACGTAGATCTTTCAATTATGAGAATTCAAAACGTTTCATGTTTGGATCGTTATTGTGTTTTACGGATGATAATTTCAAAACAATCATATTCGGTCGTGTTGAGGATCGTAAATTGGAGGATTTGAAAAATGGTGAACTGTTGGTTGGTTTTGATCAACCGATTACTGTTTCATTTGATAAGGATTATATTATGGTTGAATCGAATGTTTATTTCGAACCATATTATCATGTATTGAGTGTTCTACAACGATTATCAATTGAACATTTACCAATGGAAAAGTATTTGATTTATTGTCAATCAGATGTAAAACCACCAGAATATTTAAGTCCAGAAAGAGTTCAGGCTATACAAAATATTTCAAATAGTTTAAGACAAAGAAAGGTTTTCAACGAATCCCAATTGAATGCATTTATAGCTGCTTTAACACAAGAATTTGTTCTAATACAAGGACCACCAGGTACTGGTAAAACATATGTTGGATTGAAAATTGCAAAAAATTTATTAAGTCAACGTTTGTATTGGTATAAACGTTCACCAATGTTAGTTATATGTTTTACAAATCATGCATTAGATCAATTCTTAGAAGGTTTATTAACAGATACAAAAGATATAATTAGAGTTGGTGGTCAATCGAAAAATGAAAAATTAAATAAATACAATTTACGTGAACGGAAAAAATTTAATAAACGTAATGGAGCCATCATTGATAAAAGTATGGAAATACGTGAAATACTTAGGGAGATTAAATCATGGAGAGAACGTTTACACAGTTTAAATCGGTACAATAGTGTCATAACATTCCATGTATTTGAAGATATTGTTGAAGGCTTTAAAACTAGCTGGTTTTCAAAGGCAAATCACCAACAAATATTGGATTGGTTACTTGGAGGACGTGATAATCAAAACGATGAGGAAGACAATCCGGACATTGTACACAAGGTGAGTTTATGTTCTACAGTAAATAATGTTTCGAGAAATTTCTGGGAATTGTAATTTAAGTTTTTTATTTTGCTAATTCCTTCAAAGAACTTAAAGACCTACACTATCCGGAAATCCCTTGAGGAAAAACTGATCAGTCTAGCCTGTCAGGATTGGTTAGGATTTCCAGATTTGGCCTGAATCCCTCCACCGCCATACACTATCCGAAAATCCCTTGACGAAAAACTGATCAGTCTAGCTTGAATCCCCCCAACGCCATACACGATCCGGAAATCTTTTGAGTAAAATCACACCAATAAGAGGTGAACAATTAACGCGACAGACGATAGTTTAGTTATTTTAGAGGATGTAAGTCAAAAAAATGCACACTTCGATTGACCTGTACAGTTTTTCTTGTCTTCTGGCTGTCTGAATAGCCCGCACCAACTGAAAGTTTTCGACCACAGAATTTTCGGAATGTGTATGGAGGGCTTTAAGAGTCTCTTTTATCCCAGTGGTCTACATCCATATCCTGAAATTGTAAGATTTTTTCAACTCTGGAGAATGATGGATCAGTGCAAATTATTTCAAACTTCTCAAGCCGAGCGTGCAGTATAGGGGTTGGCGTTATCTTGTATCTTGTTACTGTAATAGTCCCGGACCGATTTTTGATAAGATTCTGTCCTAGTGGATTAAACGGTTTATTTGATAAGTGATCGGCCATACAGTACAATTATTAATGTTTCCAGAGAAAAATTACTGTTATAGAAGCAGATGATTAATAAAAAAAAATGCAATTCCGTTCCCAACCTCATATTTGTGTTATAAACAAAAATCAAACATAGCTAGAATGTTGTTTACCGTTTTTGATAGTGGAAATGCCTTAGTGGCGTCACTAGGGTGCGGGGGATGCGACCTGTACCAGTTGACATCTTCATAGAGGTGTGTGTTTCATGGGGGGCGCTGAAATATAACTTTGCACAAAGGTTCTTCGTACCCACGTGGCGGCATTGGTGATTCCCCTACTGCAACAAAAGAAAACACATATGCTTTAAATGGGGGGGTCTCCTACGCAACTCCTTTCTAAACGTTTGATGGTGCAGAATATCTTGCGCGTTGCTTCTACACTTCTACTAATTCCACGAATGGATAAATGATAAATAAATGGCGCTGACAGATTTCAGATGTCCTTATGTTCTCTTTTTATGAGAAGAAAGCAGCGACCCTTCTACTGTTCCCAGAACTTCGGAAACAAAGTTGCGTCAAAGTTGTTAAAATTTTTCTAATGATTTTCAGTTGGCTGATTTAAGAATTAGTGATTACGGTGGTGGTGGTGGTAATGCTGATGCAGGAGTAGTAGAAACAGAAGATGATGATGATGATGATGATGATGATGACAATAAGAATGATGATGAAGATAATCCAACAGCAATAATGGATGATGACATTTTCACTGATTTTGATATTGATACAATGTATATACCAAGAGATTTAACCAACTTGACTGATCTTAAAAATGGAATTATAGCTCAAGAAAGACATTTAATGCAACTTCAACAGAATGAAGATTTACCATTATTAGAAAAATTTATTCAATTAGAAATAATTGAAAATCAATTACGACAATTGATAGATAATTACAATTATTTACAGGTAAATTTTAAATCAAATTTTTATGGTTAAATATTTAAAATAATAATAATAATTTTAGAAACGATTAGAACAAGGTCGATTACAAAAATTGAATCATCCATTACCGTATATTAATTTGGATAATCCACAAAATATACGTCCATATCTCCGTTGGGCATTATATTTCAATTGGTTAGAACAATATAAAAGGAAAATAATTGAAAAATTATCAATATTAGATAGACACTTCCGTCGTATTTATACAACTTATGAAGAATTACGTAATATTGAAGATGTACGATTTATGCAAGAAGCCCATGTTATTGGTATGACAACAACATGTGCGGCACGTTTACGTTCATCATTACAAGCATTAAAATGTCCAATTGTTATTGTTGAAGAAGCAGCTGAAGTATTAGAGGCACATATTGTTACTGCATTAACTGAAAATTGTAAACATTTAATATTAATTGGTGATCACCAACAATTAAAACCTAGTGCAGCTGATTATAGAATTGAAACTGATTATAAATTAGGTATTAGTTTATTTGAACGTATGGTATTAAATAAAATACAATGTTTTACATTAAATACACAACATCGTATGCGTCCAGAAATCTCATCATTAGTATCAACAACAATCTATCCATTTTTGAAAGATCATGAATCGGTTGAGTATCGACCACCGATACATGGTACTGATCATCCTTTATATTTTATTGATCATCGAATCAATGAACAAGAATGTGATGATACTAGTAAAAAGAATCTACATGAAGCTGAATTTCTATTAGCATATGCTAATCATTTAACAATGAATGGTTATAAAAATGATAATATTACAATTATAGCAGCATATTTAGGGCAAATGTTTGAAATGCAACGTATACGTAAAAGATATCATTTATTAAAAGATGTACGTATTGCTGTATTAGATAATTATCAAGGTGAAGAATGCGATATTATCTTATTATCATTAGTACGTAGTAATAAAGAGAATAAAATTGGTTTTTTAAAAATTGAGAATCGTGTATGTGTTGCTCTATCACGTGCCAGAAACGGTATGTTCATTATGGGCAATATGGAACAACTTACTAATAATAGTGATGTAAACACAATTTCTCTTATATTTTATTACACAATTTTTAAAAATCATTATATTTACAGTTATGGTCGAAAATCAATGGTATTTTAAAACAACAAAACGCCATCGGTCCTGAATTACCATTACGTTGTGAAATACATCCAGAAATCGTTACATATGTAAAAACAGTAAATGATTTTGCAAAAGTTCCTGAAGGTGGGTGTAATCAAAAATGTAATTTCCAATTAGCATGTCAACATTATTGTACAAGACTATGTCATGTAATTGATCGTAATCATATTGAATATAAATGTCGTGAATTATGCGATAAACAATTATGTGATAAAGATACAACACATAAATGTACAGATATGTGTTATCAAAAATGTAAACCATGCTATTATAAGGTATTGAAACAATTACCATGTGGACATGAAGTATATTTAAAATGTTCAGATGATATTGAAAAACATAAATGTGTTGTATTTGTTCCAACAATTCTACCATGTGGACATGAAGCTGAAAAACCATGTCATCGTGATCCAACAACATTTCCATGTCCACGTCCATGTGAAACAAAAGTTGAACCATGCGGACATTCATGTCTATTAACATGTCATATTAATCGTGATCCAGATCATTTGGAATATCGTTGTAGAAAGAAATGTGCAAGATTTATGAAGAATTGTACACAAAAATTGGACACACATATTTGTAGAAAATTATGTTATGAAGATTGTGATGAATGTAACATTGAAGTTTTAAAGAAACGAACAAAATGTCCACATGCTTATAGAGTTGCTTGTCCGATCGATGTTGATAATGATATAGATTGTAGAAAACCGTGTACAAATATTTTAGAATGTGGACATAAATGTAAAAATCGATGTAATGAACCTTGTGGGAATTGTGAAGAGACAGTTGAGAAAACTATACCAATATGTGGACATATTGTTAAATCGGCATGTTCAAAAGAACCAAATCGTAAATATTGTAAGAAAAATTGTCCATTATTGTTACCATGCGGACATCCGTGTACGAAAAAATGTAATGAACCATGTACCCAACAATGTAAAGTTATTGTTGAGGACTCATTTGTTGGTAAATGTGGACATACAATCCAACAATCTTATTGTTATATGAAAACTACAAACAATTACAATGATGAATCATTGAAATTATGCACAGTACCATGTATGATTGAATTGAAATGCGGCCATAAATGTACAGGTAATTGTGGAGAATGTTTACAAAGTCGTCTACATAAAAGATGTCAAGAAAAATGCGGTGTTCCATTGATTTGTAATCACGAATGTCAATTTCCTTGTCGTTCAGCTTGCCGTCCATGCCGTTTACCATGTTCATTCAATTGTGTACATAGTAAATGTGGTAAATTATGTGGTGAACCGTGTACACCATGTAAAGAACCATGTACAAGATCTTGTAAACATCAAAAATGTAAAAATCTATGCGGTTACATTTGTAATAGAAAACCATGTAATCAATCATGTGATTTAAAATTAGAATGTGGACATGATTGTGTTGGTTTTTGTGGTGAACCGTGTCCACCATGTCGCATTTGTGATACAGATGGTAATTATGAATTATTCTTCGGTTATGAAGATGATGCAGATGCTAGATTTGTTATATTGAATGATTGTAAACATGTTATTGTAAATAAGGCAATGGAATATTGGTTAGCACAGGATAATGATCATATTGGATTCAAAACATGTCCAAAATGTAAATCTTGGATAAAAACAACACAACGATATAGTGATTATGTAAAACATGCCCATCAAGATATTGTTAAAGTACAGAAACGGTCAGTTGGTTCATCAAAAGATAATAATGAAGAACGTACAAGATTATTCAATAAAATCAAACAAATGAAAGATAATAGAAACGTATACTATGGGTATAATTTTACAAATTTGGCTAAATTAATTGATGATGTCCATCAACGTTTAAAGTCGAATCATAATGGTAAACGTCAGACATTTGATAAATTCATTCTAAATAGTATTACACGTAAATATCAAATAATTGAGCAAATTTTCGAAATTTGTAATCTCAAAGATACATCTGTACAATTGAATTCATTATTTCATCAACAACTTAATTTTCTAATAACACGACTACAATGTGACACTACTGATGATTATATATCAGATCAAGAAATCGATGATATCCAACATGAAATAACACGTTTAATACGTATTGTTGAATTTAACAAATTAGAAAAATCATCAAATTTCGATTATATGAAACGATATAATTCATCAATGATGGATTTAGTTCCACAATTGGAAAATTCTCTTTTAAAACCAACAAAATACACAGATATGATTGATAAAGAAATTCAACAATTATTAAAACAAATAAATACAACAGTTAGTGGTGGTTTAGCTATTTCAGATATTGAACGTCGCGAAATTTTATCTGCAATGAATTTAACAAAAGGTCATTGGTTTAAATGTCCAAATGGTCATATTTATGCTATTGGTGAATGTGGTGGTGCTATGCAAGTATCAAAATGTAATGAATGTGGTGCTATAATTGGTGGACAAAATCATCAATTACTTGAAGGTAATCAATTGGCTAGAGAAATGGATGGTGCACCATTTCCAGCATGGTCAGAACAAGCAAATTTGCTAAATTACGATATTCTTTAAATTTTTTTTCGTTTTTTTTTTCAAGTAGTAATCTTTAGATATTGTTGTTATCAGTAAACTTAATAAAATGTAATCTTTACACGGAAATTATATTTCGATTTGATTCTATCCTGTTTTGTCCTTTTCTTTCTTCCATCTTTTTCTACAATATTAAGTAAACAGTTTGTAATAATGTCGAAAGTCTTGCAAGTTTTTCCTCTAATATTTTTGTGTTTTATTTTTGAACAAATATCAACAACAATTATTTTAAATCATACAACAAATGATAATTATGATATTTGTACAAAACAACATTTGTGTATTAGAAAATGTTGTCCAGAAAATCAGTATTTACGTCGTAAAATTTGTGTTAAAACAACAAATCAAATATTAGATTTTCCAATTTATAATGGTATGAATGAAATTATTGATGAAATTATACAATTTTATGTTATACATGATAAAATATGTGGTAATCATGGTACTATTATACGATTAGCACCGAAATTATATGATGATGATATTTATTTTATACAATCAAATGGTGATCTATATTTACCGAATACTACAACACAAAAACATCGATTAAGTTTTGATGAATTTTGTATTGATACAGCATATAGGAATAAAACATTTGAATTTGCCGTGTTAATATGCGGAGAAGGTATTGTTGATGAACCAGAAACAGCTTATTCTTTCGGTAAGTTTTATTTCCAAAAAGAAAAAAAATACAAATTTAGCATGATTGTTGTGACATAAATGCTTACAACTACTGAACGTTGATTTTTCTAATATTTTATCGGTGATCTTTCCGTTTAAGGATTTTTTGTAGTTATCGGGGCATTGAATGGACTAGTTTTTATGTATTCAATCTCAATACTGTTACACTTCTACCTATTATTTATTGTATTGTGCTTCCGGAGTGTTTGGTCCAACTCATTCCATACGTGCTTACCGGATTTATGTTGATTAAACCACAAAACTACCACTTGCATGTTTGATAGTGGCATGCAAGTTTCGCGTGTTCACCTTTTTTCACACTAAAACTGATTTAAAAATGTGTTTCCCAGTGACCATTGTGTCTTTTAATGCTGTATGTACAGTTTGAGCACTCATCTCTTATCTTTTAACAATTTTGCCAGGTATATGTTTTGCGAGATTTTGTTCATTTCTTTATTATTTTGCCTTTTGATCGTTTGTTTTATTGTGTCAATTAAGAGAATTCGTCAGAGATCGTATTATTGGGTTGCTTTAACTGGGACCAATCCACCATTATGCGCTGCCATCAGGCGTGGACTAAAGAGGGTCCAGAACCCCACTGAAGAAGAACTGAAGGGCAAAGAATACAAATGTGGTACAGGACCGCTATCTTCGTCTTATGGCAACAAGAGATCGACCAATTGTTAGCTCACGAAGGTCGTCCTGTAACCCTTCTAACGGTTTACCGCAGAATCAGAGCTTTCGGCTTGCAATCGTATCGGCCACATCTTTTGTTACCGTTAATAGCTTTACACAGAAAGCAGCGTTTGAAGTGGTGTAGGTTACGACTGCACTGGAACCTAGAGTGACATAGGGTGGTGTTCAATGACGAATCCCGGTTCTGTTTGGAGATGCATGATGGATGTATGAGAGTCAGACGAAGGCGTGCGGAACTTTCGCAATGTTGAATTTTTTGTTGCGAGGCCTGTGCATCAAACTGTAAGGATTATGGTATGGGGTGCTATAATTTGTCAGAGTAGTTCTTGTTTGGTATTCCTCCGAATCAATTTGTGGTAAAACCCCATAGCCTCCCATTTCTTGGGCAGTTGGAAGATCCACTTTTCTAGCAGGGTAATACCTGTCCTGCATCAATGCAAATGTCCGATCTAGTTTTAGAATAGAAATATAAAAGTAAGAGACCGGACACTCTATTTGGAGCATGCATTTTGTTCGGAATTGGAAAAGATAAAGTCTAATTAAAATCAAAAATTAACTACAATTGCTGAAGGTTGATTTTGCTTATCACTTTTATGCATGGAAGAGGCGATAGTATCTTAAAGGGGGTTATCCCACACTACCACTGTTTGCAGATTACAATCAGAAATTGTCTAGAAAAGAAACAATACCTTGTTTATTGTATTCTGTGTCAATACGTTTATCTGGCAGTGTTTACGTACTTATCAACCGCAAATGATGGCCACAGTATTTTTGATAATTCATCTCTGATAAACTATCAGTAAATACGTTAAAAAAGAGATAAGAATTACAGAGAAAGTAGTGTGTCCCAAATACCATATCTATGACCTCGATAATTCCCTCAATAATAGAACAGTTAACATATTCGTTAAGTCTAGGTATTGTCTTAAAGTCAAGGCGACTGAATCGTAATAGTCCAACTGTACTATTTCTAAAAGAATTCCAACGATTGTAGATATTAAAAAAGCTGTCATTTTATTGAGGATTTACACTTAAATGTGCTTACGTACAGACAATAATTATAAATTATTCAAATCTATAAAGTCTTGATAATTTGTTATTAAAACAAAAACCAGATTGGTAAATACAGCAAAGTATGACACATCCAGTTGTCACTTATCGCATTTTACGCAAAATGCCATATTTTTCCTTTTTTAAGCGATATGATTTCCTTCTTGTTTGTGGTAAAAACTAAACAGTTAGTTATTATTCTTCTAAACATTAAAAAACAATCACAATTCACGAATTAAACATGTTTTTCATTATTGGATTATTTTTAAATTTATTAGTGTTGATTAGTGCCAATTTTACAATAATAGAAAATCGTACATTAACCGATGGTAAACGTGATATTTCAACATTTATCGATGTTAATTTACAAAATTGTCTACCGAAATGTTGTCCATTACAACAAATCTATTACAATAATTCATGTATACATTATCAAATTAATAATAATCGAAAATATCTTGATATGGTGTTAATAGATGAACAAAATTATTGTTTCTATCGACAGAAATTAAAATGTAAAGAAAGAGTGTTATTAGTGCCGAAATATGAAGATATTGATCTATTTTATATACAATCAAATGCATCTCTATATTTACCAGAATGGGAGATGGCACCATTTGAACCATCCAGTTATTGTTTGGATATATTCAAAAAAGATAAATTCGATTTTGAAATAACCGCATTTATTTGTATATCGTCGGAAATGTATGAAGAAGAAAACCAATTAAACAGTTACGGTAAGTCATTCTAGTTATTGTTGTTAAAAAAATTCAACAACTTTGCTGGCTAGATAGTTGTGTTGTTGATCAACAAAGGCCCGATTTTCGCTCGTCTGTGTAGGGCCTGAAATTTTCCAAACACGCGCCTGTTGGTGGTAATGAAGCTGTTTAAAATCGTTTAGCTCTTTCTCTATTGAGTTTCGTAATTTTAAACGCAGAATTTATAAAACAACTTCAGGAAATGAAAACTGGATTGTTGGAGTTTATAATTTTGGCAAGTTTATTTTATAAAATTCTACTTTAGTAATAATAAACTCTTGTTGTGTTTATATGAAAATTTCTAGTGTTACTAAAATTAACAACTGCAGACATTTGATAGTTTACAGTTTCTGAAAATTCAAATTTGCGTGTAGTTCGTGTGTAATTGTTGTATAGACACACACACATACAGAGAGAGAGACAACCCTTAGTTATTGTAAAGATATTATTTAAAACAGACATAAAAAAAAATGTTGTTATATATTACAACAACAGTGTTGTTTGGTGTAATTGTTGAAACATTACAACAATGTGATTTACCATATTCGATCAATATAACCGATGGTATAAAATTAAATAATAACAATATTATCAAAAATGGAATAATTTACAATGAAACCAATTATTATCAATATGATAATTATACAATAATGGGGTGTATTTGTAATATCAAAACTTGTATACATAAATGTTGTTTAATGAATCAAAAATTTAAAAATCGTGACTGTTCCAATGTAAATCAAACAAATAATTTTATCAATTTTCCAATTTATGAAAAAACCAAATTAATAACAAATAATAATAATAATAATATTCATATAATTGATAATATGAATTGTAAATATGGTGGTAGTCGTTTATATCCAAATTTCAATGATACAACAAATTCTGATAATTTTTTTATACAAACAAACGGTATTTTATATTTACCGAATTTCGATGCTTTCGATACAGAATTCCCACCAGATACATATTGTATTGAAGAATTCATTTATGATGATTTAACAATAAAAAATCCATTGTTATCAATAATGATGTGTTTTGATAGTGAGATTGATGATGAATTAATTGAAGGTGCCCATCATACTACTGGTGAGTTATTAAATTTTAATTTTGGTGGATGCGCCGGGATACTTTAATTATCATTATTTTTCTAATAATCATCGATCAATTCTTGATAATTTCCCGTTTATTAATTGTTTGTTCTAATTATTATCGTTGTTAAATAAACACGTGGTTTATGTTTAATCTCAATAATATAATTTATGTGTTTATCTATTGTACATACGTATGCGCGCACAACACACCCATAATACGACGACATCATACGTTAATTAATTAAATTAGACAAAACAAAAAAAGAAATATTGCGGCAACACGTGTCTTTTCCCCTGTAGGATAAGCATTAGATAAATTAAAATACTATAAATTTACGGGTTTTTTTATCGTAATAATTAACAGGTGAGATAATGAGGTTATCGTGACCTGACTGTACTATAAGGCACGCAATGGTTTTGTCATGTCACAAAATTTATGAAAGAAATGCATTGTTTAGACGAGTGGTTCTCCCGATATGGCCGTCTATGGGGACGCAGGAATGATATTAGGGGGTCTATGAAGCATTCCATTGCTTTATAACGTGATCATTTTCATTTTAATGGTACCCTTATGTGGTGCTGCACCTTTCTGTTTGTTCATTTGTAAAAAGGTAGTTTTTTTTTTCTTCCTATCAAGGGGTCGATAGGTCAATCTTAAATACAAATAACGATATTAACAGTAAAAGAAGTTTTAAAAACCTTTTTTCTGTGTCTACAATAATGCGTTCTTAATTTTTTTGGAATAAACTGGAATATGTGTTTTACTAATAGAGAACTAACAGATAAAAGATTTCAAATGCCTGTGCTTTATCGATAAGAGATTTGGTGGAATTTACAAATATGATGACCCTAAATAAAATATCGTTGATAATAGATTGCTAAACTTACTGGATAACAATAACAGTGTATAATGGGGATTTTATTCGTTTTAACCTTTTAAACTGATTTTTTTTGAATACTACAGTCGGTGAAAAGAAGGCTTCTTACTAGGGAATTTCACAGTTTGTTTTATAACGTTGTTGTTAATTGATTGTTAACAGATCTAGATCTGTGGCATAAGCAAAGCGGTTGTCTGGCTAAAGATAAAACATTTAAAATTAACTATCTTACAATTAGAGAGAGAGAACATCATAATTTGTATTTGAAAGTATTTGACAAAGTTTGTTGATGAATAAAGATACTGTTTTGGACTTTTACAAAAACTCCATTGGTAAGCCGTGACGAACCAGCTTGCCTATCGAAGGAGCTATGAAGCTGTTAGACTGCTACCTGAAGAACCCTTACTTTCAGGAAGTTGTTTCGTTCTTGAAACAAACTGAAGGACTGCTAATATGGTTACCAATATCCCTTATAGTAGTCCATATATAGGTATATGAATTGTTTTGAAAAAGAAGCAATCAGGACTGCGAAATACAAACCAAGGCGATGGTTGCGGTATGTAGATGACACATTTGTTATATGTAACCATGGACAGCGGCAGTTGGAATCTAGAGCACCTTTTTAGACGCACTCGCTTTCAACGGCCAGCACATCTCAACATCTGTTTACAGGAAATTTACCTACACGGGACAATACCTCAGTTATTTTTCAAACCATTCACTAAGCACTAAAAACGGAATAATTAGGTCCTTTGTCGAAAGAGTCGCCAGAATCTGTAGTACTCAAGGAGGAACTAAACAAGATAAAAGCAGACTTACGATTAGCAAATAACGGCTATTCTGAGGCCACTAGACGGAATTTCTAGGAAATTGAGCCAACAACAATTAAGCATCACCAGGGCCGATTTAAAGGGTATCTTAGGGAAGATAAGAAAGATGGGAAAACAATGCAAAATAAAAACAGTTTTCAAAACCACCTCCACTCTGAGAGATCTTTTATCAAGGGCAAAACCTGAAAATCAGATCGACACAAAGAATTGCGTATATAGAGTTCCTTGTCAATGTAGATCATCCTACAAAGGAGAGACCAAAAGACTGCTCGACACGAGACTAAAAGACAAACAAAACAAGGAGTGACCACAAAATCAGCCCTAGCATAACACTGGAAACCAACCTCTACAGGACAATTTTTGGTAAATTCTAAAATAAACATTTGACAATGGAAGACCATAAACAGTACTTTTATTCATCATGATGCAGTAAGTAAGGCCTAAGACTTGAAAATGTTATTTTGAGCTTTTAACACGCTCTTAAAAATGAGACTATCCAGCAATTTCCACATCTCTAACTGCTGTTATTCTTATCAAAATTAAAGCTATTCAAAATGTGTTATAAATAAACTTATTCTCAAATTTCCGCTAATTGACAGAGATAAAAACCTCTTGTAAACGTAACGGAATAGAGATAGAAATCTAAATTTTCTCAGAATAGTACTGTTTACTTTATTTATAATTTTATATTTTCCCTGTAAGTTCCCCGCTTTTACGTAAATTACAAACAGCTGGCGCATCCACCATAATTTAACCGTTGATTTAACCTAAAGTTAAAATCAATTACACCAACTTATCATTTGTGTATCTATTAATGAAAATAGTGTTATTGTCAACAATAAAAAAAAAATAGGTTGCCCTCTTAATCTACTATTTTTCCAATTTTGTTCGATTTTATTATCAATTATATACCGTATATTTATCAATGATTATTTATAATAAAATATATATATTGGTATTTATCTAATCGGTAAAATTTTCACGATTGTCACAAATATTGTTGTGTGTTAGTCATAATTCGTGTAAAATTGAATGAATATTATGAGATTTTCATTAATTATTATTCTATTAAGAACAATAATAATTTATCAAAGTATTACAATAACATCAGAATTAACAATAATTAATCAAACAATACAGAATGACTTACCAAAATGTTGTGATAGAAATCAAATAATTTATAAAAAAGAATGTAGAGAAATTACAACAATTAATAATAATAATAATAATAGATTAATAAACAATATGATGTTAATTGAACAAAATTCAAGAAAATATAAATTTATTTATAATAGAAAATGTAAAAGTGATGCGGTATTATTAAATCCGGAAACTGATGATATAAAATTGTTAAAAAATGGTACAATCACTCTTGATAATAATTATTTAAATTCTGATGAATATTGTTGGGATATTTTCATAAAATCTGGCATAAATGATGGTGAATCAATTCTATATTGTTTTACAACAAACGATTTACAATTAAGCGAAGTACCAATCATCTATTCTACAGGTATTCAAATTTCTATTATTAAAAATCGTTTAATAATCCTAATAATTATTATTATTATATTGAAAATATGCAATCCACTAAAAATAGGAATCCTTTGTTATTCTATTTGTCAAATTTCAAATATCATTGTCTTTATAGATTATACTCGTTGATAAAATAAACATAGCGAATGATCGCGAACTGAAAGGAAACAATAATGCTTCAGATGTGGTGTTTTTCCCCCTTTGAACTAATCATTTTACTAATATGTCAATTATATTGTGTTTGTTACAAATTTTTTTAATATTAAATTGTGTTAAAACAAATCCAACTCTACGGAAGTGTTGTCCAAATAATTTAATTATGTCATTTACAAATAAAACATGTTATCAACCAATTGAACAAATTGATTATTCACCAATGTTTGGTAATTTAACGCGTATTTATGGTAATTATTGTCCGGAAAATACCCAACGCAGTCTCTTAGATCCTGGTTTATTTTATATAAATAATTCCGGTATATTAATATTCACAATAAATAATAAATCTGTTGATTTCCAATATACACATTATTGTGTTGAATATTTTGATGAATTTGAAGATTTTGTTGGTTTGGCTTGTTATCAACCAGAATATAAAGATGATGGTACTATAGAAACAGGTAATTATTTTTGAAATTTTTCGGTTTTTAATTTAACGAAGAATTTTTTTACGAAATATTCGAATAATGAATGGTTTTCAAATTTAGAAATATTTAAAAAGGAAAACAAACAGAATTAGATTTGAGTTGTTTATTAGTGAAGTGATTTTCTGTCTAAATTTAAATCGTTTAAATATATTCCGATTTATAATTTTATATTCAAATAAGTATGTTAATTTTATTCCAATGTGATATAATTAATGATTACTGGATTATTTCAATTAACGTCTCAATATTATTATTATTATAAATATTTGAACATGTGGTTGACATATTTTTATCAGCAAAAAAATAATCGGAATTCTTTGTTAATAATCTTCTTTCTATTTTTTTTTTGTGTTTTATATTTGCAATGTTTATTATCCAATGATTAATTAGACTATTTTTAGTAATAATTTGCTATAATACAGTTGATTTTGATTTCCTTAAGACCAAAGGTGCATTATAGAGTCATGCAGCTATAGGGATTTTTTTTTAAATGTTGAATTTTGATATTTTTTTAAAGAAATCTCATTCAAGACACAAAAAAATAGATATATGATATTTATCAGTGGCGTTACAAAGGGGAGATTTTCAAAGGTTAACGTTAATTTTTATACCAATTCTACAGCTGGAAGCTCATCTTAAAGTGGTATTTGAATCCATGTTTTTTAACGACCAAAGATTCTACTCAAAAACGGCAAAACAATTGCACAATTTTATCAAAATAAAATTGAATTTTCAAAGATTTTAACCAAAAACTACAAGTTTTTTTATAAATCCATCAAAATAAGCGAAAACTTCAAAAATTTTGTCTGAAAATGGCGAATGTTGCGCTAAGTTATTTAAAATCAAGCAAGAATTTCCAAATATTCTCATCAAAAACGATGAATTTTCAAATATTTTGTCCAATTTTGGCCAATTTTGCGTCTATGAAGGAGAATGGATGAAAGAGTGAATCATGAATTATCGCACCGGCTGACACCATTGATAAGAACGCCACAGCATTTATGAACAATTAATTTTTGTCCCTGTCAGGGCTCTTGGAAATTGCCATTTTTGCCCAGAGGATAATAAGCCATTGCTCAAGACTTAACAGTTGTATTGTTTGAGAAGAGTAAATAGATAAACAGATAAAAAACAAGAAAACATCAAATCAAATAGTTCTTTATAATTCGAAAGAAAGTGGAATTCTATACAAATCTCAATCTCAATTTCGATCTTCGATTTTTTTTGTAATTTACAAATAAATTCTCTTCAATCAGTTGCACAAAAATTATCAAAGAACTTTTACACGCGGTGTTCCACGAAAATATGCCCTCTCTATTCAATGATTGTCGAATATATTTGATATTTTGTGTAGGGCGCTCTGTAGATGATGTAATTCACACGGTGCTAGATATTTGCCTGCCCATGTCCTATAAGTAAGGTGGCTGCAGCCCCCTTAATTAAAGAGTAATTCCTTCTTGTCGTTAGTCTTTTTAAATGTAGATATGTAGATAGTTGTACCAAAATTTGTACATCCCCGTATCACAGATGCACCATTCGCATTTTACTCGCTCGTATTTTTCATGCACCCTTCCTCAGCTTGTTAAAACGTCCTTAGTAGCTCTATGGAGCAATTTATTCTCTGTTCTTTTTCACTACGTTTTGCTGTCTTCCAGGCAGTTTCTTATAATTTTTGTCGTTTCAGAGTAAAAATCTTCTTTAGGTGCGTTTTACTCGCTTCCGAGCATTGAATGTTTATCTTTTGAAAGAATTTTGTAAACATTAAAATAAATGGAAGAATTTACGTGGTTATCAACTTCAACTGGTCTTCCCAATTTTAGCGGCCCGTCAAGCGAGAAATCTTTAAGGATCAGTTTTGACATTTTCGATCATTCATAGTGAGTCATAGCATCTTCTTCGTATGCTTTTTCTTTTGAGATAATAGAGCAACCATCATTTTTACAGACAAATTATTTGACGATTTTATTGTAATTATTAATATTATAACCGAGTACTATCTAACAATAAGATATCTTGATACAATCAGCCCTGATTGATATTAAAATCGTGACTTGCTCAGAATCGTTTTCTATAATTTTTGTTTATAAATCATTCCAAAATAAAAGTGCACAAGTAGATTTTGCACAACTTCTTAAAATTGCATCTTCATTTTTTAGTTACTAGTTGTTGAAAAGATGATATTTGCAAATCTCAGATTGTAGTTAATTTTAAACATTTAACAACACAATCAATCACTTAATCTGTTTTTAAAAGATGGATAGTCATACACCTTGTTCCTGATAAATATTTACATTATGAATTGTGAAACAAGATGCTTTCCAATAAATATCCTGCCATTAGTTTATTTGGAAACATTTAAGTATTGTCGGTGTGTACATACAACAATTTTAACAAATATCCTCTCGCCAGTTTAAATATCTTTTTCTTTACAAATATATGTATTACGTTTTTCAACATATTATCTTATCTAATCTTTTTACGGGATTTTTGCTTCGTTCCCTCTAATTGATACACAGTTTAAAAGTTTTATCAATTAATTTTACAATATTTATTGTAAATGTAAAATATTAATTAATAAAATTGAAAGTCGAAAAAATAGAATGACATCAGTTTTAATGAGAATACAATGTGTAATTTGTTTATTACAAATAACATCCGTTATTTGTAATAGTGAGACAGTGAAAAAATGTGATTTTTATGTTGATATAAATGATGGTGAGAGAGTTGGTGATGTTATCATTAAAAATAATATTAAATATAGTCCAGATGATTATTTCTATGATACAAATGATAATAATCATATAAAAGGGTGTGTTTGTAATGTAAAACAATGTTTAAAGAAATGTTGTCCAAATGGTTACAGTATTAAACCAGTTGAATTTACATTTGAATGCAGTTTAAATCATAATGATAATAATCAATCATTTTTACAAAAACAATCTCATGATTTTTCATTATTCAATATATTTCATGGTGATACATGTTTAAATAATAACGAATATCGTGTATTCCTTGATCCTTTAACAAATGGTTTAAATTTCACGTTAACTAATAATGGTGAAATTGAATGGTTAGAACGTAAATTTAATTATTATAATTCATGTATTGATACAACAATTGATCAGAAACAAATAAGAAATGTTGCTGTTATTTGTACGATTGATGAAGAAATCGATGAAGTCCTTATTTCTATAGGTAAATCACTATTATATTTTATTACAGTTTTAGTTTAGATAAAAATAGATATTTGAAATGATTCATTATTTCGCTAAAAAAATGGGTATAAAACAAAACCAATGTCAAACTATACAAATATTTGATAAAATAACTTGAAGTGTATTAATTTTTTTTATAATAGTTTTTGTTTATTTTTCAATTAATTCGGCAATTCCACGAAGCATCTATGAGAAAACTTTTGACTCTTGAATAAACAAACAAATCGTCATAGAGAGTCTTTCTCTGGCCATTAAAGTTAAGTTGAATTAGTTTTATTGGGTGTACTAAATAATTTTAAAGCGTTTTTTCTTTCTTCTAAAAATAAACATTTGTGGAAAAACGGCAAAATATTGTGCGTTGTTGTTTATTACATGCCGGGATACTTCAAAACCTCTTAACTAAGCATTAATGTTTCCTTGCACGATGTAGTAATGTGAAACTTGGCGCTATCATGAAGCAATATTATGAAACGATACATTTTGATAGTAAATGGACGTTTTCGACCAATTTCTTCGTCCAGTCGTAGCAATTCTTTGTTTGTAGTGATCAGCGTTGACGGTGTCGTCTGGTTCCAAGAGCTCATAACAGAGCACAATCGTTATATCCAACCAGATGATTTTCTTAAAGTGAATATGCACTTGAGTGAAGATGTAATTGCTTCTCTAGAATCTACCCAATATTTTCTTTACTTCGGATTATCGAAGTGGATAGATTTTTTGTACATCAGATGCTTCAGAACTTCCCAAGTAAGCTTGAATGACGTAAGTCATGAAGCAATTTCACCGGATGCAATCTCTTGCCAGTACATGGGCCTTCTTTTCAACCATCGTTCAGTTCAGTTGTAACACATATTTCTAACGGTCAGAAATGGTTTCATCCAGTTTCAGAAGTCCATATACAGCATGGTCTTTTTGGTGTGAACACGGCGGTTCAGTGGAGATGGCGTCTACTCAATATTTTCTTCTTTTCAAATTAATCGGTTTTTCATTACCAGTTACGATTTACCACAAGAAACCACTTTCTGTGTTGTTTGTTGTACAAATTCACACACTTCATAGCGAGGTCGTCTTCATTCTTCTGAGTCAATTCATGGAGGCAGTTTGTCGGGTAACTCCAAGTTGAACTAAAACTCACACGTACTTTTGAATACAGCACTAGCACCAAAAACAGAACAAATTGAAACACCTGCATTTGTAGCGTTTTTTTGTTAATTAAATTCCTATCGAATGCTGCAATGATGAATTTGTCTTTCGTTTGCCATATTTCCAAACTACAGATGTTCTAATTTTAAATTAGCAAACCACTTTAAAACTTATATTTGTACACACGATATTATATGTTATCTGCGGAAGCTCCGTCAGTATTACAGGAACTTTGCGGAATGATTCTATCGGTTAAAAAAGATTCTTGACCAGTTTTACCATGACTAATATAATTTTCAACGAATTTCTTTTTGTACTTTTATTAATCAGAATCTTTAACAATGAATCGACTTGTCTTGACCAAGTTCGAAATCACACCGTATTTGTCATTCATCAACACTATAGTATAGTGTTTTTTTTTCTATTTATTATTATTATTATTATTATTATTGTAAAGATGCTAATTTATAAGTTTTGTACAATTCTCATCAATCTTCTCGTTATAAATAGTGTAAATTCATTAATTAATAATGATTGTGTTGAATTGCGAACAATACGTAAGTGTTGTCCATTTGGACAGAATTTGATTAATAAAAAATGTGAAAACACAACAATTGAAGAAGAAAATTTTAAAATTTTTCAAAAATTCCCAACAACAATCGGTAATCAATGTGATATATCGACAAAAGTACGTTTTATTGAACATGATTTTCAAATAACAAATCTACAACAATTATTAACATTTGATAATACGAAATATGAATGTAATGAATTTTGTATTGATTTTATTGGAAATTCAACAAAACCAATTGCATTAATTTGTCAATCTATTAATGATGATGGTGAATTTGAATTATTCCCATTATTATCAGGTAAGATAACCGGATTTAAGATAAGAATAAAATATTCATACAAATATATCGATCGTATAATAATATTGTTCATGTTTTGCTACCATTAAACCACTTGACTTTTCTTAAACACTATAATCATCAAAACATCATCATACTGTAATCGATATTGTTTCATTACTGTTATAGTCTTCAAGATGATCGTATCATTAACAATATTATGTGTATTATTGGTTATTATTAATTTAATTCATTTATATAATTGTGATTGTCGTGATACATTAACAATACAGAAATGTTGTCCATTTGGTCAGAGTTTAAATGAGAGGAAATGTACAATTTCACCAAATTCGAAAAATTTCGAAACGAAAATCTCTTCTTTAAATTATGGAAATTTTCTAAATAATTATACAATTAATACGTTGTGTAATGATTTTGATTATTATATCGATCAATTTTCCATAACAAATACAAGTGAAATTGTTATAAATAATTTCAAAAGTGATTGTCAACATTATTGTATTGATTATGATAGTGTTAATTTGAAATTAATTGCTATACTATGTTTTGATTTGAATATTATTGAAAATGAGGAATTTAATGAAAGTGTTTATGCAACAGGTAATTATTTATATGGCTATAGGTTGATTATTATTATTTTTAGAATGTATTAAAGTTGATTGGCATCGGGAAAACCGTGTGAAATCAATATTTATTAAGCAATCTTATCTTTGCAGCTTTTTATTTTTAACAAAATAAAAATATATGGAGAATTACAAAAATTGTTGCAATTTTTTAAAAGTTTGTGTAATTTAGAAATCGCGAATTTATTTTATTTTATTTCTAATTCGATCAACATGTTTAAACAGTAAATAACTGTATTTTGTCATGTTTGAATCATTCAAACAAATCTAGTTCTCTATCTCGATCTTGATAGTGGGCTAAAGTCGAAATTAAAGAATGTTGAAGATGCGATCAATGTCTTTTATTTCTTTTTAATATCATGATTGCGTTTAATTCACAATCACATTCTATTAATCGTATTCTAGGCGAAATATTACCTTTATCCTCATCTTTAGAAATTTACCAAATCAATATGAAAAGCCTGTAATATTATAGAGGAAAATTCACATTTCTATTCGCTACGCCGATTTCAAACTACAATTTTAAAGTTGTTTGACAATTCCATTGGTCAACTGTAGTATAATATAGTCGGATTACAGTAAGAAAGGTGGTTAACATTTTTTACAGTTGAACAAAAAAATTGAGTGAATATTTTATAAATCATTAATCCACTTCTTTAATTTGAGCGACTTTTTTGATTAGATGATCTTCATTTATATCTTGATTGTTATTTTTTGTTCCTACACCAAATGTTTAGTTTGCTGCAATATAGCCTCATCTTTCTCTTACTTATTGGAATCGTTATGTTTCTAGTTTGCCTACGACAGAGAGAGCACATATTTATCAAAAGACTATGATTTGTAACCTTTTACACCTACATATTAGAACATGTCCCCATGCATGTTCGTATTGGTCTGCCAATTGCGAACAGCCTTTTCTTTCACAAACTATACATTCGTAATTTTATCAATTCACAATTTTAATAAATCAATATTTAATCCACAAAACAAACATTAATAGTTACCCAGGTTGAGAAATGCACGTTTTGCGTACCAAGAGAAAATTGCGACCTCGACTATATAGCAATTTCGAAATGACTAAACAGTCGGATGCACGGAAAAAAGTTATAATATACAGAAATAGTTAAACTACTGTCTATACCCACCACATGTGGACACCGGCGACAAATAAAGGCACGATAGGCGTAAACATTATCCACCACTATCTTTTGAAAAAATGTAAAGAAAGTTTCACTACAAACTACAAATTTCTTTCAAGAGCAAATCAGTATTACTTTGCCCATCGTAGTGTGGCCCATAGGCTGCCGCCTACATTGCTTAATGATTAATCTGGCACTTCTTAGGGGTTTGCATAAGTTAGAATGAGATAAACAGAAAATCAGCAGTCGGTCATCTGAGAATTTCATCCACTCTTAGAGCCTTCCATTTTCCATCATTGTCGTGCTCATGGTGAAACATCTGCCGGCAAATTTATCAGACAAAGATCGAAATCATTAGGTAATAGAGTTGACAAGTAGTCTAAATATCAATTTAATTTCCGGTACTGCCATGGCCATATCAATCCGCAGATTTCAACCCAATTGAGAACTTGTAGGGTGAATTCGAAAAGTTGTTGGCAACACAAACATTTAAAAATAAAGACCAACTATGGGCTGCCATTGAAAGCCTTTGGAAGCCGGTTCCAGTAGAAACATGTCGGAAATTAATCGTCTCAATGACCAACAGAATAAGCAATGTCTTAAAAAATAAAGGTAGTCATTCAGGATATTAATTTTTAATACAATTCTCTGCATTATTTATGCTTTTTGCTATAAAAATAAATAGTTTGCCTCTTATTTCGAGCAGGATATTTAGAAAAATTTGTTATGCAATCGAAGGAACTTATTCTTTTCTGTTTTACCTATTATTTTGATCCGTACTGTACATCTACCATATAATACATTATCGGTATTTTTTCCAATGTTTGCATTTGAAAACCCAACATTGGATACGGCTATACATATCCAGTGGCGTATGTACTTCTTGCGATCCTTAAATATCCAATAATTAAAAGCAATAATGGCTATATGTTCTATATTGCAATTTGCGTCTCCTCACAGAACGGCTATAGAGTTCTATTAATTCTAGCGACTATAGGTCCAACACGTTACGAATTACCTGAACCAGGTAGTTTTTCGAATGAAAGTAAAAAGTAACGGTGATTGTCACAAAAGACTGTCTCATTTCTTCAATCTAGTTTCTCTAATGTTTATAATTCGTCTTATCTAGGCCTGTATTTAAAATCCGATTACTGGCTAATTTCCAAACTAAACGTTTAGTAATCGGACTGTTTAATAATGGCTTAATTTTGCCATTTATCTTGATATTTTGTCTAAAGCTTTAGATTTTCAGTTGAAAAAAAAAAAAAATGGGGGCGTACAAATTGAGAACACCATTATAAACAACAGTGGCGGGCTGGCAAACTTTTGCGACCCGGTTAATTGTTGTAACAATTGACCTATAATAATAGTAATAATAGTTTCGTATTTGCTGGCATTTATAATATTCGAAGAAACAGTGTATTTTTAAATTTTTACCCAACTCTATTGCCATTAATTTTCCAAAAGTCTATAATAAAGAGAGGGAAAAAACATGAAGCTACTTGAAGGAATAAACAAATTATTGAAGGACAACGACAATCTTATTATTCCGACAATAATTTTAATATTAAACAGTAAACAAAATATTTTTGTGGAAATTACAATAATATATAATAGTGACATCAAATAGAAAATCTAACTATAGAGAAGAAAAACCACAATTTTAAATTTAATTCGTGGATTGGTGGCATACACATATTTTATATTAAATCGTTAAATTTCGTATAGGATCGCATAGTTGGTTTTTCTTGTTTTCTACAATTTAAATACAATCATCATATATTTATTGATAGCAAAACTTTCAAAAAAATCGTGCCATGCATATAGTGTTGTATCTGTTGTGTATAAACCACCTCTTGTCTCCCATTTTATCCATAATTTTAATACACAGATATCCTCAGTAGTTACACCTGCAATACTTCTTATAATATAGATGATTAGTGAAGAAGTTGTTTATATTAGTGTTGGCATTTTAGATTGTGATTATTAGTGATTAGTGATTGATCTGTATTTTTTTTTATTTGTTACTAACCTTTATCGAATTATTATCAATATGAACGTTATAGCTCAATTAATAGTTTTATTACAATTAATTAATCAAATAATAACAGACAATAATAGTGATACACTAATGGATTTATGTGATCAACAATATTTCATTGATAACAATATAACTGAATATAGATATAAAACAGCACCACCACAAATTTGTTGTTCTGATGATAAAAACAATTCAACTAAAAAATTTTTACGTAAATGTTGTGCTATCGGTTTTTATGCAACAAAAGGCTATTGTATAAGAGATGAAAGTTTCACAAATAACAACAATAATACAACATTAACGGTACAATTATATAAAAATCAATTATTCAAACAAAATGTTATTATAAATTCTAATTATACAAATTTAATTATTGGTGTTATGGATTGTGATTTTTTCCCATTAATACCAAATCAAAAATTAAAAGATCGTTTTCTTGTACAAGAAAATGGTCAATTATGGACCCAACTATATGGTACATTATCAAATCAACATTATTGTATTGATAATTTGTATAATTACGGTTTGTCAGCATTTGTATGTTGGAAATCATCAAATCCAGCTGATATTATATCAACTAAACTTAATATAACAGGTATTATCAGTAGTTTTTCTTAAAATAAATTCTCTACAACAACGTAAAATAGTAGTATAGAATCTATTTTTATTGAATCAAAACTTGTATTTTAAGCCGGTATAAGATACAAAAATTTATAATGGAAAAAAAGACGCTGAAAAAAGTGACCGAACCGGTCGGGGAATCCTAATGAGTTTCTACGAATCTTAATTAATTTTTTCCATGCTTTCGTTATATGAAAAAATGTGAATTTCACATATTTTAAATCAATCTAACAACAGCTGATTAAGCTTCAATTTGAAGCAACAAATCTATTAATTCGAATAAACGTGTCTTAAATTTGTTTATCTCCACTGGAAAATCCAAGTTTCGGTATTTTTATTGTCTAGATTTTCCATGATTTCTACCTGTCTTCTCTTCTATACCTATATTTGGTCTATTCTTCAACATTATTCAAATATAGCTTAAGTGCTAAACTACACATGCTCCAAATTATCCTCGTGGATTGTAGCAAACATCATCTCAGCGTTAGTACAACGTAATTGATTGTTAATTCAACAAATTTGTATGAATGAATATTTTTTTTGAAACCTACATGGAATTTCCAACACATTCAAATTGAATAATTAATTAATAATCGTGTTTTTTGTATTTACAGGCATGATAATATCCATTCCATTCCTGCTGGCAACATTTATAGCTTATGCCCTATTGCCTGATAGAAATTTGCATATGAAGGCCCTAATGTCTTATGTAATCAATTTAATGTTTGGATATCTATTATTAGTCATCATACAATTAACAAAAACACAATTCAGTATGGCAAGTTGTAAAAGTTTAGGTAAGTATTTAAACTTTGACATTTTTCAAAATAAATTTTAATGAATAAGAGGCTTTTTTTAGGATATTTCTGCCTATTCTTCTTCTTGGTGTCCTTCTTCTGGATGAATGTAATCTGCATCGACATTTGGTTTGGTTTTAGGTAAATATTCCGGTGTGTTCTTACATTATTTGTTGATTGATTTTTTTGGATGTTTCCAGTGGTTATCGTGGATTTACTGGAAATAAAAGTGCAGAACGTAAACGTTTCTTATTGTATTGTGGTTACGCTTGGGGCATGTCAATACTTCATATACTGACAGTATTCCTGATTGATTCCCTAACAAGTCCGGAAGCATGGTATTCTCCTGGTATTGGTTATGGACAATGTTTCATCAAAAGTATACTTATACAACCTAGATTATATAATTATATACATTCATTAATTAATTAATAATTTTAATTATAGACGGATATGCGCAATTTTTATATTTTTATGGACCTATGGGTATACTGATAACAATCAATATTACATTATTTGTGATAACAGCATTTAAAATACGATCATTGAAGAAAGATACAGCAATGTTAAAGAAAGATGATAGTAAAAGACATTCATATGAAAATGATAAACAACGATTTAATTTATATGTGAAATTATTATTTGCAATGGGTATTAATTGGTCAATGGAAATTATATCATGGGCTATTACATGGAAATACAATTACGTATCAACTTATATATGGTATTTAACTGATTTTTGTAATGCCGCCTATGGTGTTTTCATCTTTTTCATTTTCGTATTCAAAAAGAATATTTGGAAATTGTTACAAAAACGGTAAGTTTTATTATTCGTTTGTTATTGATAAATTTGTATTGTTTTTCTTTATTTTTTTTAAATTTTATTTATTTGATTTGTGTATTGTCGATTTCCCCCATTTGTATTGTCAATTGTTTGTTTGTCTGTTGTTGATTTGGAAAATATAAACAGTTTTAGATGTAGCTGGGGTAAACCAAAGATTAATCAAACAATGACCACATCAGGTTAATCTTACATATGGAGTTGTTGTATTAAATTGTATGTTTTGTGTAAGTTGTTGTACGGTCTATAAATCATCTATATTTGGGGGAGGTTTTCTATTTATTTTAACATAAATAACTGGTTAAAGGTGTTGCTTGATTTATGTATATTTTTTTGTTGTTTACACAATAACATGCATGTTTTTCTTCTTCTATATAACTGTTCTTTCATAACGGTGTTGTTTTTACCATATTTTGTAATAGTAATTTAAATTTAAATTTCAGGTATTATTTGTTTATTGGTAAACCACATTTGGCCCATTCTGTAACACAAACACAAACCAGAACAACAAGTTATTCAACAGCACAAACAACATTACGTGAAGGTAGTAATCATCCGGCTGGTGGTAGTCAGATTACTGAAACAAGTGTTTTAACAACTGAAGCCTAAATAAGAAACGACGACGACAACAACAAAAAGTATTTCTAAGCATATTAACCAAAGATTGTTTTTTTTTTTTGATACAAACATGACATTTTTATTTTTAATTAACGTAAGTGCCATAAATGTTGTGCCTCATTATCATTAGAGTAGAAATAAATGTATGTACGTATGGATGTATTCGAATTGTTGTATTAATAGATATTTTTTTTCTTTCAATAAATGTGTATAAAACTTTTAATTGTGTTGATGATGACAACAGGGAATAGAGGAAGGTTTTTATAAAAACCGTTGATTTAATTAAAATTTATTCTAAACATTGAAAATACGTACCAAGTATTTACAAATAAATCGTTAAAAAAAAACCATAATATTAATAAAAATAATCGTGGAGATTAAGCGAAAGCATCCTCTCTATCGGCACCGGCACCATCACCATCCTCCAATGATGAGAAATTCAAGAAATGCGCCGGTCGATGGATCTCATGATAGAATTCTTTCGGATTTGCTAATTGTAATTCGTATTTCATACTAGGATCATGTCGGACACCTATACAAATATATATCATAAAAAAACACGTATTTATATTGCAATAATTGGATAATTTACCCATAAAATTGTAATTCCATGATCCTTGTGCTGGTACCATAAAGAAGCCCAAAAATCGATCCGATAATAACATTTGAACTTTCTCATAATGACTAGGTAGATAACCTTTTGGATTATTACCTTTATCTGTATTTGCTCTACCCCATTCATAACCGGATGGTGTTAATTTATATGCAGTTAATGAACATGAACCAGGTGTAAAACTGCATGTTATTATTATTGTTTTTTCACCATCCCATGTTGGATTATCTGTCATTAATTTTGCATGTGTTGTTATATCTTGTGGTGATAATTGTGGTAATTCATTTGGTTGTGTATGTATCCAACCTAATGGTTCCATATCTTTTAAAAATGGATGATTTGGTGGTGTATTTGGTATATGTACAGTTTGATGTGTACCCCATTGTGGTGGTAATACTAAACAACGTAATTCTTTTACTTGTGGATTATCGGGTGGACTAACACCATATAAAAATGCACAGATTTGTGCACGTAAATCAGATATTGTTACAAATTTCTTTAATACATTTTTAGGTAGAATATAAGTATAACCAGTTTCTTTAATATCATCACTACTAACATATATATGATTTGTTCTTAAATGTAAATTGGTTGCTGATATTGCACGTACTCTCCATTCAGTTTTTGAACTAAATGTTTGTGTTTCATAATTACTTGTTGTACTTGTTATAATTTCATCACCATGTTTATTAACTGTACGTGTTGTTGTTGCTGTTAATTGTGATTGTTCTTTTGTTTGTTTTTCAATTTCAGCAATTTGTTGACGTTGTGCTGATGGTGCACTTATTTCCATACCTAATATTATATCACGTATCTCACTTTGTGTTAATGATGCAACATTAACATTATTCTTTTTACCATAATCAGCTAATATTAAATCTTTTAATTGTACTTCAACTTTTATCCATTCATCATCTGATAATGTTGGCCATATATGATGTGGTTCTGTTATTGTTGTTTTATCCGGTTTTAATATAACTTTTGTACGTTCTGTATTAACATGTAATGCACGTAATATTAATATTAAACGTGAAAATGCTGTATACGATGAGATTGTTTTTAACCAATCATCATATAAATTAAATAATACCATTTGTGGTTCAGTTGCTTTTAATATTAAATCACCGAATTTTTCAATTTTTAAACATGCTTGAAATGGTAATTGTAATTCAGAACCTTTTATAACAATATTTGGAAAATCTAATAAATGTACTTCTAA